>VZTL01026340.1:161146-213714 GCA_013400535.1 Scopus umbretta
TTTTTTTTTTTTTTTAACCTTTAAGCTACTTTTTGACTGGCTCTGAACTGCTGCAACACTATTCATTTCCATATAAATCCAGAGCTCAAAATGACTCCAAAGAGAAAAGTTAAAATTACTTACTAACACCTTGTTGCCCTGGCTCAGAGCACTGCAGGAGAGGATAATAAAAAATGGAAAACAAATCTGAAATTAAATATATTTTTGCACATAAAATCCAGCTAAGAATTAGGACAGGAAACGCATTTCCTTTTAAACACCCAGGTAGCAACCACCTCTCCAAAAGAGAAAATAGCCCACAATAAGAATACCTTTGAGATTTCTAAGGGTCCTCCTTGGCCAGCATGCTCTTTACAGACACCATGCCCCCTGCCTCCTGAGGTGCGCAGAATAAATGTTGAAAACGTCTCGCATGCATTGACCACCGCTGAAATACAGCACCTTTGACAAAATCACACACAGACACATCTTAATTTTGCTGACTCCGGTCTCGATTTACACAAGTGGAACGTGAACCACTAGATCCAAAGGTCACCGTGGTGCTGGGTGTTAGGATGAGCCTGTCATCTCTGCTTCAGCGCAAGAATAACCGCCCAAGATCTCTGAACAAAGCACTGTCTCTCCTCCAGCCCCGAACAAAACAAAAGGAGCAAAGCTGGAATATACACAATCAAGAGGAAAAAAGGCTGCTCTCATCACCATGGATGAAATCCTCTGTTGCAAACCTGCTTGATCCTTTCTCCTCAGCTTCCTCTTCCCCAAAGACAGCATTGGAAAAGGGAGGGGGGGGGAAAAAAAAAAAAAAAAACACCACACCAAACAGAAACCGAAAAGCAGACATATCCACCTGGGATGCAGTTCATCGGCAGGAGATCTCCTTCCCTACTGCAGCCTGCGAGCAGCAGAAACAGAGGTGAGGAAGGTCCCAGCTGGTGTAGGCGAGAGGTTATTCCCTGTCCTCCTGCATTGTGCAAATGGGGAGGCTCCCGCCCGCCGCCAGCACTCTCCGCCTGCCAACACCCCTCGCCAGCCCCAGGTATCTGGGCGGTGCTGGGATGGCCTCCCGCACCCTCTGCGACGGCACCTCTCCCTTCCCACAGCCCTCCTGACTCACGCATGGGGCCAGGCTCCTGCCCCCGGCTCCCACTTTGCTTGAGGAATGGCCGCCAGCAAACCTCGAGGAGGAGAGGCTGGGCTCCTCTGGGGAACTGGGGGCCTTGCCCAGACATTCAGCAGTCGGGCAAAGCACTCCCGGTGCGGAGCAGCAAACCCCGCTCCCCACCCGCCATTGCTGGCATGGGCCACACACCGCAGCTCATGAGCAAAAAACAGGGCCAAACCTGCACTAGCTGCAGGGATCTTCCTGCCACCCTGTATCCGCTGCCTATCCTTAAAGTGCTGCAGTAGGCATGCTGCATGTTCCCGCTGCCTTGGGGCTGAGGAAGGAGAAAGACCCAGAGACCCCTTTGAGATGGTGCCAGGACATTTCTCTTCTCGGGGGGAAAGCAGGTCATCGTCCTCGGGGCATGGCAGGGCCAGATGACAGCTGGTGACAGCTCATCCACCATGCCAGCATCCCTCCTGGTGCCCCAGGATGCAGCCACCAAGCTCCACTGGTAGTGCATACCCCAAAAAAGGTGGTTTCCTCTTTCCTTGCCCTAATCGAGGGAGAAGGAAAATCTGAGTGGGAAAGAAAGGAAGAGAGAAGGTGCCTCTCTGGCATAGGCTCCCAAGCACTGGAGGCAGGGACTGGAGCCAGGCCGGGCTGTTGCTTCTGCAATTGCCTGACAGAGCTGGTAGTGCAGCCTGCACTGATCCCCCTGGTCCCCTGGGACAGGACTCAGCTTCCCAAGGGAAAGGAAAATCGGGCAAACAAAGCAGTCTCCTGGAGTGGGATGTCTCCCTCTCCAGGCAGCACGGAAGCTGCAGAGCAGGCACCCTGTGAGGATCTTCTCCTTTCAGCACAGCTTATGCAAGAATCTCCAATTTTTCCAGCGGGTTTTAAAATTGGTTTGAAGTCCAGGCAAGGACCAATCTGGAATCTTGGAAGAAAGTGCAAGGGGCTGCCACCATCAATGCCCAGACCTCTGTGCCACGGAATCCCCAAGCCTCTCTCCACGGTAAGGATCTGCAGCCCAGTAGCCAGCGCAATGGGATGGTTTCATCCCGTGCAGTGCGTTCTCCCTAGGGCCATGCCTTGGAAGACACAGTGGAGCAAGAGGATCTGACATCCCTCCAACTTTGTCTCCAGATGGTTCTTCCACTTAGTGCCAAGAGAAACGAAAAACAATGCAAGCCCTGGAGTCTTGGGTCAACCACTGCAAAACTGTTAATCCCAGGGTTGCATCGCCCCATCTATGTCATTTGTACTTGCCACTGTGCTCTCTAGAAGCACAGCAGAGCAGTCTTCTCCTGCCAGCTGAAGTTCCTTCACTAATTATCTCAAGATCCCTGAAATAAGGGAGCCCAAATCCATAACCTCTTCTCTTTGCTGATGCAGATAGAAAAGTAGCAAAGCTTTGAGTCCACACTCCAAAGATTGCTCTTCAGATACGGAGCAGGAGGTGTGCACTGCAAATGGGTTCAACCAACAGTCCCCCTGGTACAGCCAAACAGTGTTCTTCTATCTCTGTCTTCTTATGGACAGTATCAAATAGTCTTTGGCCTAGAAAGGGGTTTTGCAGTAGATTTTATTCTAACTCTTCTACACTCTCCCTCCATTCTCCCAAACAAAAATTTCATATCACCAAATAAAAAAAATGCTCTCTGGCCACCCCACAAGCACGTTTTTTTATGTGGTTTTCTTGTGCCTCACCTCCCCTGAGGCAGACTTTTCCAACAGTAACAAAGGAAATCAGAGAGAAGAAAGGAAAAACTCATGGGAAAATGATAAAATGGGAAAAGGGAAGGAAAATGTAAGCTTTGCCCTCTTGGAGTGGTAAAAAAAAAAAACCCTCACAGAAAAATTGAAGGCAGAGGAGTGAAAAAGTAAAACAAAACTACAAAATAATCCTCAGGTCATCTTTTACAGGACTACCTGACGCCACTTATTATTTCCTTGCACCTCTTCATGGCACTGAAAGCTGTAGAGTCCTTACTTGCGTGAGAGGGGGGGAAATATTTGAAGAAAGAAATTGATAAAAATAGATAAAGGTGCCTAGAGGAAAGAAAAACTGCACTTCCCTGCTGTTGAACCCAGTATGGTCTCTCCTTGGTGGGCAAGGCTCTCAACTCTGTTACACTTTCCTGTTTTTTACAGTAAAAGACTTCCAGCCCAGTGAAATACTAAAGCTTGATTGCCCCAACAGGGAGGCACCTTGCCCAGTAATTTGCAACCATATAACCACTCCAAACAAGCAGCAGTGAGTGCAAAGGGGGCTATCATCTGTGCAGAAAGCAAGAATCACAGAGAAAGCATAAGACGTCAGCAAAGAGCAGTAGCCATCTGCATCCAGCTGGGGATGAAACCTGCAGCAAAACACTTTTGCAATCTGTGCAGACAGAGGGAAGGAGGGTACAGCCAGGAGCTGAACAGGGCAACGGGACACCTTTTGCTTTCCACGTAAGTAAGGATCATGCACCACCACCCCTGCTTTGTGCAGGTTAAGCTGAGACATAGCATAACAAAGCCCAAGCTACAGGACCTGGAGGACTGTCCAGCCTTTTGCTCCAGATGTGTAGCCAAGTGGTGCTCCTGACCATACCAGGGTGACAGCTGAGCACATGCTAGCCCTTTCCCTGTGGGAAGGAGATGATGGGACCTTGCTTTCATCCCAACGAGACTCTCTGCATGCCCTGTCTCTCATCCAGATGATTATGGATAGACCAGGAGGGTGTCCCAAAGGCCGTTCATCTGTCAGTTTAGACATCTTCCCTTCTCCATCTCCGTGACAGAAACAGACCTAGCGTCCTGGACGCCCCAACTCCTGCTGCGACTGCTGAACAGTCAGAGTGTAGGAAGGGAGAGACTGCACTCCTCCTTTGGGACTCAAAACAGGCCACCACGTGCTGCGGCCATCCCTCAGTTCTTCATTTCCAGCCCTTCGCTGCAGCAGGAGGTTCAGGTGCCACCCCACCCTCCCCCTTCTGCCTATGGAGCAGTGGCTGCACAGGCTGCTGCTGCAGCACTACCATGCTATAGTTGACCTGCTGGCCAGTCCTGTCCACACCCTCTGCCACGGCAAAGTGACCTGCAAAGGTGGCTCCTCAATTCCCAGGCTCAGATCATGCCTTTATTTCAGGAGAGCACCACGACATCGCTGACAAGTGGGAATCACAGGCTGGCGTGCACTGACTTTCTAAACCAGACCTGACGGGGAGAAGTTGCCCAAGCCTGCAAGCGGCATGAGCAAACCCTGAGGCACTCGGAACCCGGCACACAGAGTCACTCCAGCTTGGCTGAATCAGGCCCGTAATAAGGAAGCAAGATCATAACATCTTCATAAAAGCAGGATTTAAGCACAAACATCTGCCCTGCTGTTTTTTAATTAAGATAGTTTATAGCCAGGTATTCGTTTCAGTAATCCATGGCTCCAGCTGCAGAAATACCATGCCGTATTCTAATGACGGCAGCTAGTTTACTTAACAGAGTTTGAAATTGTTTGACATTTAGCTGAGTCACCTTGTTCCTGGGTAAAGCAACAAGGGCTTTTCAGCAGTTCAACAAGAAAGAGACAGATTTGAAATCAAAAGTAGAACGCGTATCACAGAAATTTTAAATTAAATACAGCTGAGGTCTATTCTGTTCTGGCAGCTTCTCTCTTTGGGACACTAAGTCAACCCAAATGTTTTCCAGATATAACTCTTCCCCTCAAGGACATGCAGCAGTACTATCTCCCTCATGTTCTTGGAGGGTGGGAAGGGCAGGAAGTGTTGTAATGGGCATATAGAATGCATTTCATCCTCTGCAAATATCACCCAGCTATATATCAGGACATCCATCACTAAGAACTGCACACAGGCTAAGCATCAGTCACCTGCATTCAGCCAACATTTTTCCAGGACAAAGTAAAAGAAATGGCTCAGTGACAGTGACGGTCAATACAGGAGGAACAACTGTTACCTGCAGACAGAGATCTTCCTACAGCACCTCATCTAAAGCCATTTGCCCTCCTGTACAGTGCTTTTCAAGGCTCTCAAAATGCTTTCCAGCAAGAAAGGCAGGCCAGCAGTATCCATCCTCATCGTATAGAGGTTTCATGAAATGACTTGTCTATTAGTTTGTTTGGGGTGTAGCTAGAAAGAGAGCCCACACGCAGACTCCTCTCCTCATTCCAGGTTGGAAATGGAAGGCAACAGCATGTTCCTCTGGCTGCAGAGGGGCTGGATGCAGCACAGAGCAAACCCCGATCCTGGAGGCTCCCTTCCAGAAGGCCCATGGAGGCTGCCAGGCTGCTGTGCTGCCCTACTGCAGCTCCCATGCTTGCGTCACGTATTTGCTGATGGTTTCCAAGTCCCTGCTTCCTCGCTTGCCCTAGAGCTGTGCTCACCACACATCTGGAGCAGCTGCTCTGCCTGCAAACAGCATTGTGGACCACAGCACGCTCCTGGAGAGGACTAAGCCCTCCCATCCCAGCTTCTCTTTACAGACCTTTGGGGAAGAGTTGGGATCTCCTTTTTATAGTTAAAGACAGAATGGACCTTGTAACAGGCTGAAAATACTCCATTTACCCTGACAGGCAGTGCAGTGAGCCAAACTTTAAACCAACAGCCAGAATCGTGCAGTCAGACAATAGAGAGCTGGTCTGAGTGTGCATTTCCAAGAACATGCTGTGGTCTGGCTCATCTCCCCTGTGCCATCCCTTCAGCTGCTGCTGCTGGAAGAAGCTGTGTGGAAGTGTGCGCTGCTACCCTGAGGAGAGGATATCCATCACATCCAGCCTCTCTCTGAAAGCTGTCAGAGGGACAGTGGCTCAGGCCAAAAAGGTATTTACTTATCTTGCAGAAATTACCAGCATTGCAGAAATCCCTGTTTGCATTGCCAGTTGCAACTCTAATTATTCATTCCTTATTGTACAGTAACAGTGTCTGCAGAGCCACAGCATCCAGAAACTACGATGACAGTTTCTCTGGTCTCCAGTGGCCTCCCAGTTGGTGGCCCAAGCTCAGACTGTCTGGTTGCACCCCACAGGCACAGCCCCCCAGAAGCCATCAAATCCCTTTGTGCGGCAGGGCATGAGCCAACCTGAACTTGAACAGCTGATGCAAGATCTCCCGGGAGCCCTAAACACCATGCCAGTTATTTTAGGAGGAGGTGGAGGTCTGGTATCACAGGGCAGCGTGTACGAGCTTCCAGGGAATAGGCATTTGTAAGACCAGTCCCCAACTGCTCTCACTCATCTTATTCAGGGCTTTTCCCACAGCATTACCTGGTAGAAAAGGTATGATTCTTTGCTTAGGGTCTTTCTGGCCTCCTTCAATAGGGAACTTGTCCAGAAGCTGCATCTGGAAAGGAAACAGAACAAACATCTTAGGAGGAAAATATGGACTGGCTGCATAGGGACCAGGGGATCTCTTCGTCTGTGTGTGGTTTAAAGAGGATTAGCAAAGCAAAGCTACAGCCGGAATCCCTCTGCCTTGTGGCAGGGGAATCAGTACATAAAAAGGTACGATACAGTTCACTCCAAGAAAGGGAGGGCAAGTTTCTGGCAGCTCAGAGAAGCTGGGACGGGGCCCAGGCAGACATCTGAGCCTGGCCTTGCTGCTGTTCTAAAATTAGGACCTCATCCTTCGTTACAAAACACACGCCTTGTCTCTAATCCACAGCCTGCCCATGTTGGTGGAGACTCAGTTTTTACCTGTCCCTGCAACAGACCACCCACCTGGCTAAAATTGCTGTTCAAGCAACTGTATTAAAGGCTATTCAATAAAACACCCACTCTGCCGCCTTGCTGGCAAGGTGCTGCCCACTGCCCTAGTCCAGCAAGAGCACTCCTGCTTTCCCAGGGAGAGATGGGTTTGGGGGCATATCTTCTACTGCAGTCCCTACATGGAGGACAGCACCAGAGAAAGGGGAGTGGGCAGGGAGCGCCGGGAGAGCAAAGCTTCCCGGAGGACACTACCATGAATGGCCAGAAGGCACAGCTCACAGTGGATGTGCCTTCAGCCTGTGACAAGCACCCTTGAGCACGTGGTTACGGACCACCTGAGCCAGAGTTTCACTCACATCACCTATGATCTTGCCCCATCAGCTCCTTTTAGTGGTCAAACGTTGGAACAGGCTGTCCAGGGCGGGGGCGGGGTCACCATTCCCTGGAGGGGTGCAAAAAACCTGTAGATGTGGCGCTTCGAGACATGGTTTAGTAGTCATGGTGGTGTTGGGTTGACAGTTGGACTAGACGATCTCAGAGGTCTTTTCCAACCTTAACGATTCTATGATTTTATGATTCTAAACCCTGCCCACCACAACCACCTGTTTCTAATACACCCCTAAGGGCTGACCAGGCTCAGGATCCTGTTGTACCACAGAGCCGCAATGAGCCTTCAACCTGAGGAGCTTAAAGGGGTATTGATGGCTATGGCCAGCTTGGGTGGTGGAGCAGACTGCTGACCACCAGTGACTTTCTAGGAAAGCAAGCCTAAGAAAGCAGTACACTGACCTGATGTTCCTAAATGAGCCCTACAATTTCTGCTTGGGTGATGAGCCTGGATGGACCAGTGCCACTGAGGCTGAACACCAGCCAAAAGGCCACACACAGCCTCAGCAAGAAAGGAAAGAAGGACCTGCTATAGTGGCACCTTCGTGGACCTACCCAAGAGAGACTGCCCCAGCCCTGAAAACTGCCAGAGCCTCTCACCCCTCCCATTCACCCTCTGCACCCTTTCGCTGTCATTCAGCCCATGGTGCTACCAAGACAAATACCCAAATCTTCATATTCGATTTCATTTTCTCCCACGTTTCAGATGTACAATGCAATGTTCTATGTCCCTGTTGATCCCACACAGAAACCCCGGCTCCCTTGGGCTGGGGGAACACCAAAGCACCTGCTAGCCCAGTGACGCATTTCCAACAGACCAGGAGAGATGTCTTTCAACCCACAGTCCACAGGCCCTGTGGCCTCTGAGGAACGTAACAAAGAAAAGCAAGCAGTTCTTTTACTTGACCCTTGCAGGACTCCTGTCTCCTCACCTGAACTGGATCTACAGCTCAATAAAAATACCTAAAATGGCAGCAATACCTGCAGGGGGGATGGGGTGGGGGGAGCTCGTCAATCAGCATTTAATCTCACCGATGCTACATGTCCAACAGTGAGGGTGTGCGAGTTAACAGCGGTTTTGCTACCTCAACAGATTTCCTTTAAAAAATATTTTTTTGCTAACATGGGGAAAAAAACAGTCAGAATTTTTTTTTTTAAACTGTGTTTGTTTTAAGCACACAGAATCCTTCTCCTCTTCCACCACACACAACATCTCCAGCATTTTCACCATATGGTACAGCAAACCAAAAATCAAGAGGAAACTCGGGAGTAGAATGAACATCTGTGCAGGAGAAAAAGTTAAAAGATCCCACATGTTTCCCCATCAGGGAGTCAGCCTGGTAAATAAATAGACCGTAGCTTTGCGGATTGCTAGCTAACTCACTTTTCTGCCTACAGAGACACGTTTTTTATTGAAAATGGGAAATTTTGTTTTCTTGTAGGTAGAGCTCTGGGTGCCTGAGGTCAGGCATGGACAGGAGATTTGTTCAAAGAAAGAAAAAAAAAAAAAAAAGAGTGGGAGGGAATCCTGACCAATTGACTTGAAGTTTCACTGTTGCTACACTTTTAGCCAGGAAAGCAATTCTCACTTTACTACACAGTGACTGAATCAAGCTGGAACCGATACAGTCAAATTCCCATGGTTATTCTTGGAGTTAGATTAGCTTGGCTAATACAAGCCTTTTTAACCACATCAAGAGAGTCACAACGTGTATAACTTAGTGCTATTTATCTAAAGGGTGGATATCAGCAAAATAGATACAATAAACTGCAGCTGCAAGAGTTTGGCTAACTTTCCTCAACTACACTTTCCGCCCTGGCTTTTGCCTCTGCTGGGAGGGTTTGGATGGCAGGGAGCTGGGGGGAGGCAGAGGCGCCCGGGAGGCCACTGGTGCGATTCATGGGGATGCAGCCTTTCTCAGTGCAAAGCCCCTGGGAAGCATGGAAGATTTCTCATCTTAGATACAAGATACAATATCCCAATGGGCAACATGGACACGTTTGTGCAAAACTGAAGACAAGGAGTAAAGTTGCTGCTCCTCTAAAAGACCATACAAGGTTGGGCACCTGCAGAGGAGTGTGACAGTCCCTCTCCAAGCTCCTGGTCCCAGACAACACTTGCAGCTGGCTTGTGGATCGGCCCCTGGACCAAGGAGTTGGATCTGGCATTTGTACTGCCCCAGCAAGAGAGACAAGGTGGCACTGGGCAGCTGTACAGGAGGTTCAGGAGGAAACTATTGGCTGACTCTCAGGCATGGCATGAGAAACCAAACAGACCTAGAAAGGATCTGGGCAAGGACATAACTGCAGCCCCACAACTATGCCCCTGCCTCTATGCCCAGCTGTTCTCAGTAATGCCTATAAAAGCACTCCCAGTGTGGCAATGTCTGTATGGATGAGTACTAATAGCACGGAGAACCTGCAACACAGACTGGAAGGTAATGACTGCCCTTCAGCTCTGCAGCACAGGAAACACTTCAGGATGTTAAAGCTAAACAAAAGGTAGCAGCAGCACGGAGACTTCCTCAGCACTTCCCTGCACCCAGTTCTGCCATTCAAAGCCAGTGCAAGTTAGATCTAAAAGCCTAGAAAAGCAGGATTATATGTCCTCCCACCCACGGAGAAGGATGTGAAGCAGAAGATGAGGAAGAGATGGATGCAAGGGAGAAAAAAAAACCAGCAATGGACCTGAATGAAGCATCCCAAATCTCCCAGAGGTGATGTGGTATCCTGAACCAATGCCTAACAGCTCCACTCAGCCCAGCTCTGATAAGAGGAGACACTAACCATGGAGATAAATGGAGCAGCTGCGAATGGAGGGAGCTAAGGGCCGAACCACAGAAACTCCTCCTGGTAGTCACAGCACTTTGCCCACACGGATGATTAACAGCCAAACACCAATAAACAGATTTTCAGCCCACTTAATTAGATGTCTGCAGACCATCTGAAAGTCAAAAACTCTTTAGTCTGTGGCAAATGTTTCTCCATTAAAGGAAATTATTATTGTTATTATTGCAAATATACATATGATTGATTAAAAAAATCCTTCACTTAATGTCCCAGGTTATTCTGCTTAGACATGGGCAGTCTCCACAAGCTGCTGCTCTCATCTTTGATATATGACATTTAATTTAGGGACAAGATTTGTGAATGACAAACTCATCCCATCACCTAGAGTAAAATCATCCCAGCATGAAGGGAAACAAGGGAAGTCTGGATGTGGAGACCCAAAGGATGGAGTTAGGGCTGTAGCTGGCTTTGGGCAAGCAAGAAAACACAAGTAGGCAACACGTTTTGGCAAACCTGGGGGAGCTCATACTCAGTTCATCTGCTTCATACTCAGTTAATCTGCTTACAAGTGTAAGTATATGAATCCCACCATGAGGGAGCCTCTAATTGTATGACCAGTGTGATGAGCAGAAAGAAATCCGTTACCATGTCACTGTGTCACAGGGTGGGGGATCTGTTTGGAAACAGGGAGGGTATACGGAAACTGGGAAGTGAGCTTCCCACCCATTTGGGCAGCATGTCTGGAGTCAGGCTGAACAAACATACCCCACTCCTGCTTCTGGCACAACAGATGCACATCCACAAATAACTCACCACCAAAATCACCTCCCCAGGCTTTGCCTCTCCAAACTGCTCTGGTTTGCAAACAGCTTTCCTATGTAAATCCTGCACGGAGTCCTGCCTTCTGCTCCAAGCAGCTTCCTTCTTGCTTCCGCGCTAAACTCATTTAGAAGATCTGCTATAAAACTAGTGGTTCAGATTATGACTTTCTTACAGTGGTCAGCAAATGATCATGCAATTAATCCCATTAAAAATCAAGGAAATTACTCACGTGATTTGCTACTCATTGAAATGAGAGCAGGCTCAGAGCACTGGCCCACACCACTCCTTACTACATGCACATAGCCATGAAATCACTTGACTTGCAAGAATAGAATAGGAACATTTCAGTGGTATCAACTCTCATATAATAACTGGCCTTTTTATTGAAGTCCCAGCTCCTGGAGGTGAGCAACTGTGAATTTGCATTCACTATTAAAAAAAACCAAACAAAAACTACTCTAGCTTTTATGGTGCAAAGCACAAATTTGCAAACATGACCCAAATTTATCCTTCAAGGTCCAGAAACTGAAAGGCAAGTAACATAGAGTCTCCACGCTTTTGATACAAATGTAGGGAGCTCTGGAAGCTGCCTCACACATGTAAATGGGAAATAAGTGGTGTAGCCAGTGTCCTCATTTACAGCTAAGCTGATACTTCCTTCTCATCTCTTCTGCTTCAGGCCACCTTTACCTAAGAATGCAAATATGCCATGAAGAAAGAGATGCTCCTGCACGCAAGGACCGTTTGGACTCAGCAATCGCCAGCTGATGGCATCTATGGTGACTTATTGTCAGTTCTGCTGTGAAAACAAGATTCAGCCCCTGTCTGCCTTGCAATGGTACCACCCGATTAAAACTAACAAAGAAAAACAAGCGCTGATTGAGATGCTACAAGTAGCATCTCTGAGGATGAGAAGACAATTATCTTCCCGATAATTATTTACTTACTGCATTTTATTTATCTTGGTTAGGTTTTCATAAAACAACATTTCTTCCTGTTTTAGATATAAGGACTTACAGCACCTGAGACTAAGGAGTGACTTCCCTTTTGCAAGAGAGGCTTTTACTCCGCTGCAAGCCAACCAATGCAGGCAACATGAACATATAAACTGTTTAATGGCCTGATCCTGTGGCATTTGCCAGTGGGAACTTTGTTCCTGATTTGGTCTTGAGGTTTTGGAAGTTTGTGACCAAATGTAACTCCCTGAAATTAATCCACTGAGACAGTTACCTGACCTGTACCTATGCCTTACACTAGAGTCTAGCTGGAGTTTCCTGCTGGGCTGTTAATTCCTCCCCTTCCTTCCTTGCAGCAGTTTTAACTCTTCCCCAGTCAGAAGAGTGAAGTTCTCCACACCTCTTAAAATGAGTAAATTAGGACACCCACATAATCTCTTATCAGCATGCATATCTTGCTGGTTCCTTTTGAAGTGGATGTAGGTTTGCCATGTGCACAGATAAAATCAAAGACCCACAGGAGGTCAGCACTGCAATCACAGGAGAGTTATTTTACCACACGAAGACCCTGGGGATGACTTTCATCCAAACCCCTTACTTTGAGAAGTGAAACAACATCCATGGCTGAAAAGGGACACAGACCTTTTGCAGAGAAAGATGGGGCCTTGCTCCCCCTCCGCAGTATCTCATTTACTTTTGTCCCAGAGAAATAGCTGATGAAAATCAAACCACAACCAAGAGACTGAGCGCAGCAGATTTTTGGCAAGGTGCCCCCAGAAACCCCAGTGAGTTTGACACCCTACTCTCAGTCACTCAAGTGGTCCCAAGGCTATAACTCTTCCTACACTGAATGCCAAGAGACATATTAGCTTCCCATTTTCCAATTGCTCCTTAGAAAATGCATTTTTCATTAAAAATGAGGCAAGCCAACAATAACTTTACTTTAGCCACTGCTGGACTTAGAAGGTAAAGTACATGAGGACAGTTAGGCACCAGGCACACGCTGATCCCAGCTCTCGGTGATCCCTTCTCACAAGACTGATCTGAGCTCAGAGTCCCAAGGAGAAAAGAGGGGTTACAGCCAACTGAGAGATGGGGCAGAGGAGAGGAGGCATCTCTAAGCCTATGTGGTTGTGCGCACACTTTTAAGAGGGGGCTGCCAAAGAAACTGGAAGAAAAGCAAAGGTGCTACTAGGGACCTGAAACTGGTGATGATGGAACTCACACTCTCAGCAGGACGGTTTCAGGGCATCTGCAAATCAGAAAAGGTTAAAAGTCCCTGATGTAGATAACAAGAGCTTAGATGAGAAGGGGAGGAGAGATACCAGAATAGAATAAGGGTTATTAATTAAAACCCTGAGGAGCAGCAGCAATTTCCTTTCATTTTGAAGTTGAAAACCACCTGTGCTGCTCGTTGACATAACTGGTGTTTACAAGATCATCAGATATATTTTGAGTTATAAACCGTGTGATCTGCAAGACAGGGAAAGGCCAAAATCAGACTGAATTCTGCCAGAGTTTTCCCATGAATAAACCTCTCTGGTCCTGTCTCTGCTTTTGCATCTGCAAAATGTGAGACAGATCTCAGGAATGTGGCATGAGATCTAATTGAGAGCCATCAAACACTCTGAGCCTTATACTGCAGAGCAGGAGTCAGAGACTGAATTCAGAGGAACTGTACTCTTCTAAAATTATCAGGACAGAAGTAAATGGAAAAGTATTATCAGTGGTTTTCAGATATGCTTATCCTCCCATTTGTGGACTTGTCCACCTGTAGCATATTCCAAATCCTGGTTAACCAGAGCATCCAAGGGGATCTTTCACTTAAGGGAGATGGTTAGTCACCATTTCCAGCAAATGGATCTCATGCTATTAGGTAACATACCAGCATTTAAATGCTAGCAGGTGAGAACAAGCAAGTGAGTAGAGAACATGAGAGCTAGTCTCCACAGATTCACCTTTTATATACCTGCTCAGAGAAGATCACTTCCTCTATGGTTTGATGTCAGGACAGATTTTCTGCTAAGGTTAATCAGCAGAGCGTCCATCACATAAGTGGAAGGGCATGATTCACTCCAACCAGGACCATACCTGATGAGATCAATGACAGAAGCTCATGCATGATGGGGAACAAAACTGCCACCCTTGGGGCAGATCCCTCCACAGGATACAGCTGTTGGAGGATTTCCCCTGGATGTGGATAGACTGAGGAGAAGCTCAGAAGACCGAGCTGCTTTTTATTCCTCCTCTGCTTCACCCTCTCACAGGAACAAGTCGGTTTGCTCTCACAGACACACAACAGCAGGAGGTCTGCCTAACTCTCACCCCTTCAAAATTAGCCAAAACAGAGCTGTTCCTGAGCATAGTATCTATCAATTAGCGAAAGTGTGCAAAATACTTGGAGATCTTTGGGTGAGGGCATGAAACAGACCGAGCATAGCACAACTCATCTTTAGCTGCTCACTCGTCTAACTGACATCTTATGCAGCAGAAGGAGGTGAAACTCCATCTCTTCCTAAAGCAGTAACCGGTTCCACAGTGCAGCAGGAATAATTATATCAGGCAGGCAGTGACACTGGCTCTCTCCTGGTGTTACACGATGCCACAGTATGCAAGAGAAGTGCATTAATTCAATCCCTGAGAAGCAGCAGCAACTGGCTTTCCTTTTATTTTGAAAGAAAAAAAAAAAAAAAAAAAAAAAGAAAAAACCGTCTGGATAACAGGCTGACCTGCCTGACAATTACAACATTATAGGATATGTTCTGAATTAAATATAGTGCAAACCATGAGAAAGCCAAACAAAAGCAGGAAAATGCGTATAAAATAAGGAGAACAGACATTTACAGCATGGTGTAATCCCCAAAGGGAAAATGCCTCTCTCAGGTCTGAAAATTTCCACCAGAAATCTTGGAAATCTTACAAACCCCTCAGTATCCAACTAAAACAGCCAGGGGAGGAGAAGGAAGGAGCAGAGACTGGGGGTCTTTCCCCAACACAATCCAACAAAAGAGGGAATGAGGTTTCCCAGCTGAGACATTTGCTATTTTTCTTACAGAAGTGCAGCTTTCTCCAAAGGCTCTGCAAAACAAGCCCCATGTTTGTGGCTAACACAGACTGGCAAAACATTCAGAGGTGCTGGTTTGGGATGACAGAGGCACTTGGTGCATCTCTGAAGAGCTTCTCAGAAAGCCCACACTGTCCTTTCACAGAGCAGCTATTGATGTCTCCTGCCAGAAGCATTTTCTTTCCCCGGTGCTAAATTAGAGTGGCCTCATCCAACTTAACCACACTGGAAGATGCTTGGACAAAAGCTACTTCATACTTTTCCACCTCTCCATGGTGATTATATGTCCCTTGTTACTCTGGTATCAACAGCAGATTTGTCCCGACAGCATCCCTGAGAAGTAAGGCCATACCATAATGCCTGTTAGAGAGGCATGGAGAGATGAATGCTGCAGTTGTGTGGCACAGCAGGGTCATGCAGAGATGTCAGAGCCATGCTGATGTTATGCCCCATCAGGTCAATTAGCCAAGCTTCTGAGGAAGGCTCATAATGTTGGGAGGGGTGCAAGAATTTTGCCTTTTTTCCAGAGCTGGAACATCCAGAGCCAGCCCAGGTGCTGTTCAACCTGGGTACATCCTAAAAGGCTCAGTGCAGGTCACAGCAAAAATCCTGGCTGGGGAGAAGAGCTGACCTCAGCTGTAGGGCATCCTTCCTCACCTCCTGCAACTTTTTATCCTTACAAAAATCACAGGCATTGAAGCATTCCTTCAGACTGCACATAAGCGGCAAGAGACCAACATGCTCCAATGAGAGATGCTACAGCAATGGTCACAATTGCCCTTGGACATTAAAGGGAGCAGGACCAAGCTCTCCCATAACACTGGCCTCCAGACAGCAACAGAACATCTGACAGCACTGTCAGCTCAAAGGTTCCGTTTTTAAATATGATGGCAAATCTATGAGCTTCACTGAAAGGGAGCAAAGCACCAAGGTCACTTCCATTAATCACAGCTTCCTACATCACCTGGGGATTTAAAAAAATATTTACCTTCCATTCGTCCTTAAATTTGTATCCTTTCAAACCAACCACTGAAGTACAGTGTAGGCCCACTGAAGCTTTTTGGGTTTATTGGTGCATCAACCTTACTGAACCACTCCAAAGGTCTCGCAATGAAAAAACTTCAAGAGCCTAAATCCTGCCCAGGAGAGACTGTTTGTGCAGGCAGGAGCAGCTCTGCCCAGTGCAAAGGCTGGACAGGTCTTCCTGGAGGCTTCAAACCCTCCAGTCCTTGGAAAACGCCTGGCAGCACTGGCGAACGCTGCACCGCAGCTGCAAGCAAGGTGCTGGAGGGTGCATCCTAAAAGCAGCACAGAGCCATTAGCAGAGTGCTGCTGTTAATTACATACTTGCTGTTAGCACAGATCATGCACCAAATATTAAGGTCAGCATGACTTACAGGCTGATTTGGTTTTGCCCCTGTCCTGTCTGTTTTGTCCAGTGCTGTCAGATTATCCAGAGAATAAAACTCCTGACCTGCTCTACAGTGTAACAGATTTAGGACAGCATCTCCTAGGGCGGAGGGCACTGGTTCTTCATTTAAGGGCCCCCTCGTGTGCCAGTCTGACTCCTCTTGGGTCCAGCTGGTCCCCCAGAGCAACAGTGGTGTCAGGGGCTGGAGAATCATATCTGTCGTGCAATGCCCTCTTCTACCCTTCCTCACTCATACAGATGCAACTGCTGATTTCATCAGTGTTTTAGACAGGGGCTACGCAGCCTACCCACTCCATCTCCGTGAACTGATTTTGTTTGAACTGGTGCAAAGCCTGGTGCAGGAATGCTCTGAAACCTGATTTATAAGTTGGACAGTCACTGATCTTGCACCCACAGAATCCATCCTTAGAGAGACTTCTGCTGCTCGCACAGTGGTGACCACGGTTTTAACTAAACCTTCTTAAAAACACACCCTTAGTTAAATTGGTAGAGTTTCGTGAGCCTGCAAGACTACTCCCCTGCTTACACTACTATGAGAGAGATGAGACTTTAGCTCCAAATGTATGAAACTTAATCCCTCTGTTTTCATAATCTACATCTTCTCCACAGCCTGTTAGCTCTGCTTGATATATTGTCCCCTGGAAACCACAAGTAACTTCAATATTGAAAACAGAAACAATAGCTCTGAACACAATGGTACATTTTACTTCAGAAACTCCATCTGAAATGGTATCTACTCGTCTCTGTAGGACACTGCTTGTAGCTCTGGGGAGACGGGCGAGAGCGACCGCCCAGCTCAGTACAATGAAAAAAACATGCCAAGCAAAACATAACCACAGGTTTTAACTCCATGCTGGGAGGAGACTCCTTTGTGTTCCTTTCTCCTTCTCTCCCTACCTCCAAACCCTGAGATCTTTTGTCTGCGTATCTGGTTCCAAACATGTGCGTCTCCTGTCTTTGGGGGGATTTAGAAAGGAGCACGGACAACAAATCCCACTGCCCAAGTGGGCAAATGGAGCTGCACATGTAACAGATACCTTGCTCTGGGCCTTGAGGGAGGTAAGCAAGCAGCTAGCAGGACAGGCAGTTTCCAATAGTTCAGAGCCAGCTGCCAGCCTTTACGCTCCCAGCCCCAATGTGGGCCCTTCAGCTCAGCACTGCCTGGCCCTGGGTGCCAGCACCTCCCCAGGATGCTCATCTGGCACGTAGGGATAGAAAAGGTGTCCAGCACACAGGAAGGAAAGACTCCAAGCTGGGGTTTCCCGCTTGGACTTGCAAGGGAAGGAGGGAAGGATTTAGGAGTTGGAATACAAGAACAAACCTAGGCTTGCAACAGTCTGTCCTCCTTACGAGCGCCTATTTCAATGGCATCTCATGGATGGGTTTCTCTTTGCAGATTTACTTCTGGGCAGGGGAGACAAAGACCACAGGTATCAGCAAAGCTGTTTCAAAGAAACCTCTGTCACTAGTACAACCACACAACACAGGTACCTTGGCTGGACACTCAAACCCACACCAGCTCCTTCCCATTGGTGCCCTGACACATAGCATGGACACTGCTCTCTCTTTGGGAAAAAAAAAAAAAAAAAAAAATGGGGACCTGGGTAACATTTGAGTCCTTAAAGCCCATGCCCAGAAGAAGGAACCCAGGGGATCTGCACAGCCATCCCAAAGGACCTGGCAGATGGACCAGACCATGATGCAAGACTGCACTGGAAGGAGGGACAACATGTCTCACAGGAGAAATACGACCCAACACCCTGAGAAAGAAGGCTGGGACTAAAACTGTATTTTTGTAAGTACAAGCCTGCTTGAGGAGCTTTGTTAATTTAATTAAGAATGAAACCCTGGGAAAGTAGATGGGTTTGGACGGCAGCCATGGCGGCTGCATGTGCGCTGCTCGGAGCAGGGTGGGCACATCAAGTATTTACAGGGCCTCCGTGTTACGCTCCATGTGCTCGCGTGTTACTTCAGGATTTTCATTCAGATAATAATCATCCATCCCTGGACGTGCCACTTGTGGACCAGATGGTATTCTGTGTATTATACCAACTAATCACATATAATATTTGGCAGGGTATTAAAAGCATCGATGGAGGTCTTTGACAACAGCCGGGGTTTTTTGGCCTTTTTTAATCTCAGTAACTTTTAAGTGGTGCAGGCACATTGTCAAGAAATACTGTCAGGGCTGCGACTTCCAAACTTGCAGATGATAAAACTGCTACAAGTTGTGAAGGGCAAACAGCACAGAAAGGCAGACGCCTACATCCGGAAGGAGAGGGATTCCTTCCAGCTCCGTCCTCCCATGAGGAGGTTTCCAGCCTGCATCCCTGCCTGGTGGTGTTGCAAGACCTGATGGTGGGACTGTAGCCAGTGGGATCAGGTGCAGGAGGTACTTGGTATGGTGTTATCTGCCACAGGCAGCATGGTGCTGCCTTTAAAGCCAGAGCTGTTGTGCCCATGCAGGAGATGCCACTCCCATCCCCATCAGGGCAGTGGTTTCCTGAGCTTTAAGCTAAGGGTGGCCGTAGAGCCATGTGGGCTGCACACCAGCACCGCTTCCTTCACAGGCAGCTGGCTACATGTCCATCTTGTGAGTGAGCATCCACGCCTGCTCTCCCCTGGCAGATGCTCTTCCAATGACACGAGAAGAGGTGCATCACTAGGGACCGTTTGTACATAACTGGGCACGTACTCTGTTGTAAAATGAAAACACAAGTTTTCTCCAGCCTGTCTGGCCACACGTGCAATCCACTGTGGCCAGGTGAAGGATACACAGTGATTATCCAATGCCAGTGTGCTTGGGTGATGCAAGGAAAGGGTCCTAGGGACAGCAAGCTGAAGGGAACAGGCAGCCACAACAATTCACCCCATCCAGGAGTTCCTTCCCAAATGTTTCTGAGGGGAAGAAGGTAACCTATGAGCTGCTTTGGTGGCCACGCTGATGTCCATCCAGGGCAAGACCAGTGAGGATACAGATTTCTATGCCTTTCCACAGCTTGTGACCAGCTTTAGAAGCTGGATGGGGCAGACGGGCAGGCCAAAAAAGCATGACGGTCATCTTGCCTTGACCCCTGCTGGCATCCAGGGCTATTTCTCATCTTCCCTGTGGGTTTGTACTCGTCTCTTCTGTCCTCCTCCCTATCACACAAAGCCATAATAAAGAGACATCAGAAGGACGTCCAGACTGTGGAAACATCCCTGCAGATGTGTTTGAAAGTACAAGTCTAACCAACAAGCTGCAGGTACCACACAGCTCTCTTCTACCCTAGCCCCTGGCTTGGGCAAGGAATTAATGTTTCACAGACCCCCTAGAAATTATTTGATGATGTTTTGCCACAGAAAGCATCCAGGAACACAGTAACTTGCATTAACGAGATTCTGGTGATGTCCAGGCACTTTAATTCCCTTACCACCAGCAGTCAATTTGTCTGATGGCACTGCAGTATCTAGACCTGGCTGCTGGTTTTGTGAGCCCATGTGATGCTTGTGTGCTCCATCGGGTTATTCATTTGATCAGCCTTTAGTGCCTCAGCATTATAGCTGTAACAGATCAGGGTACAGCTTCTCCAGGGAACTGCCTCTTCAGCCATCTGCGGCCATCACCCTAGCCCTAAAACTTCAATTTTTTTCAAGAAGGATCCCAAAAAAGAAGTGGAGTGGGGAGGAGGTGGGAGGAGAAATGACACACCAGCTGCTTTCTACCAGGACACAAGCAACTTTGAAAATTAGATTCCACATATGTACCCTGCTGAGGGCAAGATACACTATTTCAGAGCACAGAATGGCCTGTTTTCCATCAGAAAGCAAGACATCAGCCTCATCCATTCCCAGCTACTGCTAACCTCCCTCCATTATCAAACAGGGATAGAAAAGGGCATGGGAGGGCAGCAACTATACACCTGTGGCCAGCACGCATGCAAGCAGAGTGAGCTGCTATTTGCCAGCAACCCAGATGCAAAGTTATCTTGCTTAATTAGCACTTCCTTTTGGGGGGAAACCTTGGCTCAAGTAACTGAACAAATAAATTACACTACCAGACACACACGCATATACACAAATAACCTATTTTGCTCAGTCAGGTGCAGATGATTGTTTCTAGCCCTTCATCTGGGGCTGGTGCATGTCTCTCCATGAGGTCAGATGCAGGAGAACGTTGTGCTGGCCAGGAACGGAGGAAAACCTGAGAGCAGCTTAAGAAAAACAGAAACAAAACTCAGAAGAAATTCTCCCCACTCTAACAGGTGCAAAGATGTGATTATATGTGCTTCAACGCATGGGCTTTCAACACGGCCTCAACATCACACTGCAGATCTAACATGGTTAAGGAGACTTTGAAATCTCACCCCTGCTTTGAACCTCGCAGATTAGTATCAACGTGGAGAAGGATTTGAAGCTGGAGGAAGATGCTCATATTTCGAAAGCAAGCACCAGCAGGTGAAGGGGCAAGCAAAGGGGCTGTTCTCCATTACAGGCAGCAAGAGTAGCCTGGGCAGGCAATCCCCTTGCCTGGATGTGGGACTGAACAGCATTAAACAGTGCATATACAACAGAGGCTTGAAAACGAAAACAAATTTCCCTTCTTAGCCATATTGAGGCATGCAACAAAGGCGAACTGCCAGACAGCTTCACTTGCCTTTCCGTTAAAACCAAGCAGAAGAATATGATTCAAACATCAATGCTTCCAATGACAGATGGGCTGACACTGTAATAATATCTCACCTCCTTAAAAGCATCTCTCAAATGTCAAAGGTGGAAAAAGAACTCCAAACTTTATATCCTGAGCCTGAATGTGTTCCTGAAGGTATTGCTTCCAGATTTGATCCACACAGAAAGAAACTATTTCTAACAACAGATATGAATATGGAGACAGAAGGAAAAACTAAGAGGAGGAAGAGATAGTGCTGGGGGGGTTATGGGGTTGATTCTCAGCATAATGCTGACTCGTAGGAGTCTGCCAGGTCCAGGAGATGTGCAGGTGCCCTGTGTGCCTGCAAGCAGACAAAAAAAAAAACCAATGAAACTACTCAGAAAAGCAAAGTGAAGAGCCAATTTCTGCAAAATCAATGATTTCTAGGTTGCAGAAGGACCACTTTTCCATGCTTGGGCACTTCATGCAAAGGCAATTCTTTTTTCCATGATGCCACTGGATTTTCAGGTACAACCAAATTCCCTTCCCAGGGAAACCTGTCTTACATTTGTCTTTGGAACTGGGAAATTTCCAGGAGTTATTACGGTGCCACTGACAGCAGTGAGCACACAAGGCTTATGTAGGCAACAGATAACTACAAACTGGCTTATATTCTTTATCGAGAGGGTGGGCAAACACAGGAATAGGATTCCTGGAGAGGTGGTCAATGCCCCAAGCCTGTCAATGTTTAAGAGGCATTTGGACAACGTCCTTAATAACATGCTTTAATTTCTGATCAGCCCTGAAGTGGTCAGGGAGTTGGACTAGATGATCACTGTAGGTCCCTTCCAACTGAAATACTCTGTTCTATTCTATTCTAACACTGAAGGCCTGTAGGATGAACATACAGCAAGAGTTTCTGTATTTCTGGTGTTCAAGATGATGACAATCTCACAAGATGAGAATTTTCTGTGAACTTTTACTGTCCTCAGACCAGAGCGCAATACCTAGGACTCAATTTAAAACTCTGCATGAGAACCGAATGATCAGTCTGAGTTTTCATCATGACCCCAGTCACTGCTGCATCTGGGCACCTGATGGTCATGAATGAATTTATTCTCTCAAAATCCATGGGAGATGAAAGCTCTTGCAGAAGAGCCCAAATCTCTAAAACCCAGCTTTTCTGCTTTAGTCAGGGCAGGGGGAAAAAAAAATAAATAAAAAAATGCATTGTTCTTCCTTGCAGCCCTTTTGGTGCTTTAATCATCCTATGAAAATAAGACAGAAGGCATGTCTTTAGACTATGAATCACAGTTTGCACTAAAGACCTTACATGGTGTCTTTAGACTATGAATTACAGTTTGCATCGGATGTAGAAGTATGAGAGATCACTGTTAAACTTGCTATCCCCATGAAGAAAGACAGCCCCCAGTGCTGGTGGGCTGAAGCACATGGAAGCTGCAGCTGTAACCTTCCCTTCACGAAGCTCTGGCTGCTGATGTCCCAAGGGCAGGGGCACAGCCAGTATCCAGCACAAGTGGCTTGATCCTGATTGTCTCCATCTCCCTTCCCTGCATTGGTAAAACGCTGCTAGCAATGTAATGCTTTTACCTCAACAGAGAGATCCCAAGCTTAACTAATCACAGTGAACAAAGGGATTATTTCTGTTGACTTACATTCACCAGGGCTTGCAGCTTCTCATGCATTTTCCAGCCCCTAACAACAGGGAGACCTGACTCCACTCAGAGCTGGTATGTGCTACTGAAACACAAATAAATTAACAGGTCACCACGAGGGAAGGAAAGAGTTAGTTTTCTGTTCTGAAGGCTGACTGACTTGCGAGCCTGACGTACCTGAAATCAATTTTTGAAAATATATTTAAAGGGCTCTCTTTTATAGAGGGACTTTGTTATGACGTGGAAAATTCACAGCTCCTAACATCAAGCCATGGGTGGAGGGAGTCTGGAGTATGAATTAAAAATAATGTGGTTGTTTGCAGAAATTAGCGGCACCGATTTAAATCCACACCCCCCTCCCTCCTCAAATAATCACCCTGTGAACGGAGGTGGTTTATGGAGCCCTCTGGAAAATGTTCCTCATGGCCTCCATTCCAAACCCAAAATAAAATACATCACATCGCAGCAAATACTTCACCAGGGTGCTGCTCTCTCTTCCCCCCAACCCACGCCTCCCATTTGTTGCTAATTAAATGGAACAGCAGGTGCTTAGACCACAAGCACAGCAGGGCTGCAGTGAGCACAGTGATTAAACCCTCCTGGAATGTCTTCTTGGAGAGCTGCATCTTTCCAGGGACCAGAGTTGAAGAGGAAAGATGAGATTAGAGGCAAGGGCTGGGTCAGTCCTTGGCTGTGAGCTCCATGATCAGAGGGTGCTTTCGAAGGATGGGTCACTAGAAACATCAGGTTTCTGGGGGAGATGCTGGGTCCTCTCTGTTTTGCCAAGCCATCTTCCTGGCATCCTTGGTACATGGTGCATGCAACGTAGCGTGCTCTGCCTCTAAGATGGAGACATTTCCTTTCTCATCCAGTTGAGACCAATCATCCCAACGTAGAGCAGCCTCCCCCACACCAAGGCATGTGTGGGCAACTCAAATCTTCAGGCAATGATTTGCAATGCAGTCCCCGAGGTGGGAGCCATCCCAGCCTAAGCCTGGGCGAGACCAGGAATGGATGCACAACGAGCTGGGGCGTCAAAGCTAGCCAGGAAAGTTACTGGCCGTGTCTGAACACGTGACACATCAGGCCACGCTAATGAGATGTTCCTAGTTGCCACCCAGAGCAAATGGGTGCAAACTCAGAGATCAGTTTTGTAAGAGGAGCTCATACTTTGGGACGTGTTCTCGCACCACAACTCCTGGCACACCGATTACCTGCTCACCTCCATACTGCGATCCTACCCACAGGCACTGTTTAGCATGGACTGAACCTGCCCCATTCCCTTCATATGAAAGAAAATGGCCCTTGTTGCCACCAAAGCCACCACCAAGCCTCATCTACTGACACCAGAAATCAAGCAAATCAAAAGGTAAATGCTATTCTGTTATGGACAGGGGACAGGCAATGCTGTAGGAAATGGATAGGCATGGAGCAAAGGGCACTTACGGGCAGCCAGAGCTGAATGCCCCATCAAACCAGCTCTCCCCTGCATCCTGCTCTGGGGTTTCCTTGTTTCGCCCCAGTGAAGTCCTTCCCCTGCTTGCCATGGACCCCATAGACAGCCACAGCTCCCTCCCATCCCAGCATACCAGTCTTGCTGTGGTGACTTCCCATCAAGACAAGCTGGGATGACTTTAATTACCCAAATGGCACCAGTAAGTACTAGCGCAAGAGGACCTTAAACCAGTTACTAGCTGGGATAATATGATACAAGCCTGAAAATAAACTCCTCATCTCTTCTACCAATTCCACTCCAGGCAGCAAAAGTCCATGGGACTGGGACATAATTCCAAGAAAGAAAAGCACTGTTTGTATTTCTGCTGAGCAGTTCACTTCTATTTGGTCACTCTGCTGACATTTCACTTCTTCACCAAACCCTGTTGGAAATGGCTGGGGGCTTGGAGGGAGGAGAGGGAACGTGGTCATTAAGCTTAGCTACTGTAATACAACCAACATTTGGCTCTGTTAAAAAGACTCCCAGCCAAAGACTTCAAAGCATTTTACAAACATTAATGAATAAACTTACTCCAGGAGGGCTGATTATAGGCCCCTTTTTATGGGTGGATATTTCCAGATAACCTCCCTGCCACACCAGCAGTTCCCCACTCCTCGTTCCACACCGCAGATTCCCGGCTCCTAATTACACAAAAACCATCCCCAAACTAAGGCAGTGAAATATATTTTGACCTGAGAGTGGAACAGAATTTGACATGAGGTTTCTTAACAGCATCAGGCAGGAAACTACAGCCCTAGTGCTCCTGCAGCCCACAGCACACACCCCTGCTCAGATGCATAATCCAGGGCTGTCCCACACCCAGAACAACCCCAAAACTTAGCAGCATTTCTCACTACCTTGGAAATAATTTTTGTAAACTTCTCCCTTTGCTTAAGAATAGCCAGGGACCACCTTCATAGAGCACACCACCCTTTACTGCTCTATCTGCCTTATTGCCAGATTGCAATGGCAACCAAATCTCTGCCACCTCCTGGAAAACCAAATGCTAAATCCTACCATTATGTGCAAGTGAGATGTGTCAGAGACCAGCACCCTCTAAACCTCACCACAGTGACACAATGAGTGTTGCAGACAACTATCCAGGTTTTTGCAAAGCTGCACTAACAGCCACCAATGCACCAAAAAACACAAGACAACCCAGATGTCTTGCAGGGACACAACGGTTCACCATGAGCCATCCCACAACATATTTTCCTCACAAGGAGGACACACACACCAGTTTTGCTCAGGCAGCAGCAGGACATCACTGCAGTGACCAGGACAAGCCTCAACTTGGATTTCATAGAATCATTTAGGTTGGAAAAGACCTTTAAGATCATCAAGTCCAACCGTTAACCTAGCAGTGCCAACTCCACCACTAAACCATGTCCCTAAGCACCACATCTACAAGCCTTTTAAATGCCTCCTGGGATGAGGACACAACCACTTCCCTGGGCAGCCTGTTCCAATGCTTTACCACTCTTTCAGTAAAGAAATTTTTCCTAATATCCAATCTAAACCTCCCCTGACGCAACTTGAGGCCATTTCCTCTTGTCCTATCGCTTGTTACCTGGCAGAAGAGACTGACACCCACCTCGCTGCAACCTCCTTTCAGGAAGTTGTAGAGGGCAACAAGGTCTCCCCTGAGCCTCCCTTTCTCTAGGCTAAACAACCCCAGCTCCCTCAGCTGCCCCCTCCGAAGACTTTCAAAGCTCTCCAGACCACAAAGAAGCCAAGATGTCACAATTCACTGGGCTGTCAAAAGCTGGAGATTAGGCCAGATAAAAAGAAAAGCTTGTGAAATAATTTTTGCTCCAGGTGGATAAGATACACTCCCTGTAAGACAAAACTTTGTTAATTAAACTCACCTTAGTCCTTTGAAATAATTTTTTCCCTGTTATCATTTTACTTAGTCCTTTCCTGCTTTACTTTCTAATTCCTTCCCATTTGGCATTTTCCTCTCTCCCCCTCACATGGTGTTTTTGTGGTTTGTCCTTCACCTCTCTCAAAACACCTGGCTGAAGGTAGTGGCTCAGCAAGTCACACTGGTTTTCTTAACACACCCTTAAAAAAACCAAATGCATCAAGACCCAGGCGCAGGGCTCTGATGTTAACTCAGTTCGCAAAAACACCGCTAAATTGATTAGGATCTCAGCTTGACTGCACCTGGTGAATCAGAGACATCTCTGCATCAACACCGATGCCCCATGAACAGCTTCGGTACAGAGACCTACTTGCACTGCAGATTTACAGAAATTATCTTAACCATACAGGATGCTTTTCTGAGTTTCTGCTTAGTCCTTTTGAGAACTTGTTCATAGCTTCTGCCAATCAAGAATTTGCTCCACTCCAAAGCATGGACCTCCTCACTGGACTACAACTCCCCGCTCTGCTGGCTTTGCACCCTTATAGGGTCCCAGCTGCACTCGAATGAGTCCCATGTGTAAGGACCCACTTGCACCACCAGGAACAGCTGCAGCTCACACCAGCCCTGCTGCAGCTGCAGGCCTGAACAGTGTGACCCACTGCTATGTACTTGTGGATCCTACCCAGAATTAAGCTCTTGGGGTTTGGACCTGGGAACGCACACACATACCAAGGGACCATCAACCCTGCCATGCTTCTCCTGGGCACGGGTAGGGAAGAGCAAATGCTAACCCAACAGTTAAATGGGGTAGCTTCAGAAAACTACAGGCAGTGCCAAAGGATCTGACATGCTGGAAGAGTTCAAGTTTTCCCTTTCCTGTAGACCAGATCTCTCCATTTAAATGAAAGGCAAAAGGTGGAGAGCAAAGCCCCCAGCTTGTCTGGGTGTTGTTCAAACAGGGCACCCAGGACGGAGCGTGCACAAAGCTGTTGCCCCGGAACAGGAGGACTCTTGCTTTCTGCATGACTTCGCCTCCATCTCCTCAGCACTGTGGCTTCTCTGTGGGTTTTGCTGCCCTGACCGCTCCACTGGAGACTCATCAATGCTTCCCCTGAAGGAGGGAAAGGGGAAATTGCAAAAGACAGTTCTGCTGTAGGAATACTTGTGTTTGCACGAGACATGAAACCACTTTGGCTGCAGAAAAAGAGAAGTATGCCATGACTCCATGCAAACAGGAAGGGAATAAGGTAGAAAACATACTCCCAACTTCAGCTCCATACGCTGCTTCTGCAGAAAAGGTCAGTTAGTTAGGTGCTACAGGGAAGAAGCAAACAGCACCCAACGCTCATACATCAGGCTGGGGCAAGCCTGATCAGGAGCCTTTCCTACAGCAGGCAGGACTACACGCAGTCCACAGTGGAAAAGATGCCAGCTGATGCTTTTGTTTGTCTGGTAAGCAAACCCTGGTGTAACAGGACCAAGAGCTATGGCTCCTTCCAGACACAGCCTTCCCACATCTGAGCCAGTAAGAGCAGAAAGACGGGAGGGGCGAGGTGGCAGGGAAAAGAGCCCTGACAGAGCTCTGCATAACCTTTCCATTATGGTTGGGCAATTTTCTATTTGCACTTAAATGCAATAATGTAAATAAACTCCCCGTAACCCTTGCAGGGCTATTTAGGACGTTTGTGAAAACAACCAGCTCCTCTCATCGCGAGCCAAGGGATGCGAACACAACAGGCACTTCTCATCTTGGTCTCTGCACACTTAATGAAAGTGAAGGATTGTATTCCCCGCACAAAAGCGGAATTGTGTTTTGGGGCTGGGGGTGTGAACTCCACGCGATTTTCCGGCAGTATAAATAATTGAAAGCTGAGTACGATTAAGGGAGAGTGGCAAAGCAGTGGAGGGGGTGGAATTGTCATGCCTGAACTCTTTAGGCTTGGGTGCTTCAGGGAAGAAAGGCCACAGAAAAATCCCACAGAGGAATTTAATTTTCACACAGAGATTCCAGAAAAAAAATAAAAAGGCTAATCTTGATCTGTGGTAAAAGAGGAAATACGCTAAAAAAGGGGCACTTGGAGAATTCACTGCCTGTACGACAGCAGCCCCAGAGCTGTAGCTTTGGCTGGGGCTGGTCCCACAGCTGAACTACTCTCCTGTGTTTTATTGTTCCAGCAAACAAAACCTGGAACGAGGTTAACAAACAAGTGGGCTCCTCCCAAGGCTGAACTTTAAATCCTCCTATGGAGACCTAATGGGCTATGACAAGATCTTCCAACACCAGAATAACAGAGACAGAGGTCGGGTAACACGGGAGGTACACGTTGAGCCTTGACATGTTCTGCTGCAGAAAGACTTTCAGCCCGGTTTTACCATGATTCTGCATAATCCCTTGTACGACATATCGTCCAGTGACAAAACCAGGAGGCATGGGCCCAATACCAAAATTTTCCATCATGGTTCAGAATTTTTGGTCCACCACAACCTTCCAGGGACACATGCATCCTGATGCATTTGATTTTTAACATGAAAAACAACCAACATCTATGAAATAGCTCTGAATCCTCCTCAACTGATATAAGTCAACTCAGTTCATTTGGGAGAACTTGATGCTTTTCCTCTCTGTGGCTTTTCTGTACCGAAAAACACTTCCCACATTGCAGGGTCCCCACCATCCTCACAGCCTCTGGGTTAGTGATAGGTGTAGGATGTAGGTACTGATAACAAGAACAACTTACACAAACCAAACCTCTAGAAAGCAAGGGAATTAATTACCATCAAATAACCCTTTTGACTAATTTCACCGCTTTCTGTGCTTAATACAGGCCCATAAGTGAAGTCTGACACTCTTCAGGTATTCCTTGAAGGATGTTTGCAAGTAACAAGATTGTGTAGTTGGAACGATGGATGCAGAGTATCTGACAGTAAGCTAACCTTCCTGTTCCCCAGCAGAGTGGCTTTAATCCTCTGTAAGTCAGGTTCCCACTCCAGACAATGTTAATTAATCCACTGGGAAACCGAGGACACTTCCCATAGCCACTGTGTCAGAGATTTGGTCTCCTGGGGGAACTTTATGAGCTCTTACTCTCCACCTGAAATTGGAGCCACTTTGTAACTCCACACCCCCCCTGCGAACGCCCCAAGGCCTTCCTCCATGAAGTGGAGCTGGCAGTCATCACCATCCCAGCACAATTGCAAACCTCAGAGATGGACGTCACACTCTCTCCTGGTTGATGAGATTAACAGGGCACTCAAATGTGGGATCCAGGCCTTGTGAAGTCATGCGGATCAAAACCAAAACCTGAGCATCACCAGAGGCAGCAATTTCTAAAGCATTGCCCACCTCAGATCACACACCATCCAGGCACTGCACTCTGCAGCTGCACGGCACTTTGGGGAAGCAGCGGACCAAAAAACCACAGTCCCTTTGACCACAGGGGCACAGGCTCTTGACAAAATTTAACTGCTAGCCAGGAGCACACAGTTGAGCAATTCTGATTTATTCCAGCAGGGATCAGGGATAATCCTATGTGCATCCACACACACACACACACACACACTCCCCTAGAGTGATGATGGAAGATGCTCTCTCTAAGAAGGTGGAGGAACAGCAGTAAGAGACCATGTATAGTTAAAAGGACGCAGTAAAGAAGTCAATCTCTTTGTGATGCTCCCAATCTTAAAAACAACAACAAAAAACAACTCAAAAAACCACACAAACCCAAGAAAACCTACTCATATGTCTAACTATATATAGAGCCTGTAGCTTAATTAAACTTTGTTTTACTTCTAGGATCAGGAGCCTGCCTAAAGAAGAGCTACAAATTGAATGCTAGCAAAGATCTGCCACTGTTGAACTTCTGCTCAGAGGCTGCAAAAGGCAGGAAATTAGCAGTGACAATGAATTCCCTTCAGCAATCAGAGCAGATCACTAAGTGTACAACCCCTCTGGAGTGGCTCAGATTGTCACAGCACAGCACATGAGGAGATCACAATGATGGAGGGAAAAACTCATCTTCAGAGCAGCCTGCCACTTGATGGCATGCTCCTGTAAGACCTTAGAAGTGAATTAGCATTTAATCTGGGTCAGATAAGGCAAAAGCTTCTTGATGGTGTGATGGAATGTTTCAATACTACTGATTCCACACACAGGACATGAACATCATGGAAATAAGGACTTGTCGACATCCAGGAGAGTATCAGCATTATATGGAACAATGCCCATGTGGTGCAATGACCCCAAACACTATCCACCACAGTCACTGATGCTGTGGTGGGGTCCAGAACCCTGGCCTTGTGCAGCAAAGGAATGGAGAAGGACACGACCCTCAGAGGTGCAGCTTCCAGAGATACTTGTCCTACAGTGGGGTCAGGAGAAGCACCCAAGCAGAGACCCAAAACCTCACTGCCACCTTGTCCAGAACGTGTAAGACTCCTGTGGGTGCTCCTGGTATTGCAGAACCTTTTGTGCACAGTGAGAGGTTACAATGGCACTGTTGAATCTCTGACCCACAGCAGCCCCCAGAGAAAATAAAAACCTTAATCCTTTAATAGCAAAATCCATTCGCTATTGTTACAGAGGGGCACCTCTGTTGAATCCTCAGGCCACCGAGACAGGGTAGCATGGGTATCACCTCTGTTCTTGCCTTGCTGCTGTCACACCCTGGGGAGCTGGTTAAGCCACCACCTCGCTTTCTAAGTTTACCTGTGTCCTGGCCAGACCTGCACATGGGGCAGGCAGGGGAGTATATTAAATTGGCACTGAACAGCAAATATTGCCCCGTAGCCACTATGCAGAAGATTCCCACGCTGCAGCACATGGGCAATATTCAAGTGTCAGTTTTATGCCTCAACGGCACCCAAGCGCAGAAGTACAAAGGGGAGGGTTCCCACAGGCTGGGTCGCTTTCTCAACTGCAGGTTATTTGCCACGTTCACTGAATGTGGCCTCTATTGTAGCTTGGCAGGCACTTTGCCATTTCCCCATCATGGCCCTCATCTTTGTCTGACGTGTAAAGTCTCCTTAGAAACAAATACTGGAAGCTGAACAGATTGTTTTGCCAAGCAAACATTTAAATAATGATGGAAATAAGTATTGAAAACAATTCCATTTATTCATTGAAGACAAAGATACTGCCCCAAGCCAGCTGGTATCCTAAGGCACTGACTGAGGGCTAGAAGGACAAATGGTATTTAAATAGCCTTTAAATCAGATGAGACAACCATTCCCAGCTCAATAACCATATCAGCTATTCATTTCTTTTCCAGGGGCATCTCAAATCCCGCAGCAAGCCCTGTTACTGGCAAGCTTGCCACTGGGATATTTTCCTGAGGGCAGACATCGAGGGGTCTCTGCTACTAAGAGCCAAGTCTTGCAAGCACAGCTACACCGAGAGCTCCAGCACAGCTGCCAAAGCATGGGAGGCACAGTCAGCGCTCACAGCCGGCAGCTCAGGGCTCCTCCTGGAAATCTGGTTTTCTGCATCCCCTGCAAACCTTGCCACTGCCTGCCTCTCCACACACTGTCTGGGATAGTGGCAGCAGGCAACTGGCCTGCGTTTACTTGGAAGAGAGGACATGCCATTTCTCCCCAAGGAGCCAGCACTGACCTTTGGGAACAGACATGTTGACAGAGCCACGTTCAGATTTCCTCTGAATTTTCCCAGGCTTGTTTCAGTTTCAGTCCTGCTCTTAAGGAAGCTGTTTTCAAACCAAACCCAACATCACAGCTGCTGGAGTAATTCCATCCCCACAGCCCTGTGACTATCAGGGATAGCCCTGAAGCCAAGCTCTGGGTCTGAACCTCATGGGTCAGGTACAGGAGCCAGGGCCCTGATCTGGACAAGGATTTCACTCAAGCTCTCAATGCCTACAGCAGGGCCAGGACGCTGAGGCCCAGCATCCCACACTGAGGGAACATGAGCAGGAAAAACGTGACCCTTGCAACCCAGACCACCCTGGCCAAGGCCAGCACAGCCCAGAGCAGAGGGAGCCACATGCTTTGACTGCAGAGCCCAGATCCCCTGCTGTCAACGCAGCCCAGCGGGAGCAACGCCAGTAAGTTAAATCTTCCCTTTCTCACGCTTTGCCTTGTGTTTCACTGTGCACTCGCACCACAGCTTGATGCGACAACCCTCTGCCATGCTGTTCCTCCCCACCTCCTCCCCTGCCCTATTCGACCCCACCTTCTCCTCCAGCTTTCCTGCCTGTTTCCGTACGCGCCCTCAGACGTGCACACGTAGCCCAACAGAAACACTCCCTGAGCTCGTCAGAGGCTGGGAATCTTTTTAATGCAAACCTCCCACATTGCAAGAGAGGCAAGCTGCATCATGCATGGAGCCACATCAACAGCCCTGCTTCCCTCCCCACCATGCCAGGAGGTATGCACCTATGGAAGAGAGCATCACTCATTGCAGCGTGACTCTTCTGCTGTAGATGGTTGAGAAGACCAGGCGGTGACTCTACTCATCTGGATAAAAAGGCCCGGCGGGTTTAAGGTTGGGAGTTAGTGTTTGCAAACATGGGAGCGTGCTTGCCCCACTGCATTCTTACCTATACTCTTCACCACTGATAAATTTAGCACATGCTTGAACTCATCCAAGTTTAGCTCCTGCAGAGCTAAAAGCATGAATATTACAGCATGAAATATCATAGGCCCTACAGAAACAGTCATTACTGAGTTAGACTGCACTGGACCAGCATATTTAGGGACTGTGGGTCCCCACTTGGGCAATTAACCCAAATTAACTCACGGAGTGAATACACACAGTTCCATCAGAGCCCCATCATGCACCTACCCTGCAAGCCCCCTGCACCAATTCCCCCTTTGCTCTGCCCCAGAAAGCCTGCACCCTGAAGCCACAGGCTCTGTTTCAAATCACAGTGACCTGGTGAAATGCAGGGTGCTCAGGAATGTGGCACAGTTACAACCACCTAACCAGAAATCAGAGCGGACATCACATTTGACACAGCTTAGGGTAAGAGAGAAAGGGATGTTTGTACAGAAGAGCATGTAATGGAAGAAAGATCAATAGCAGCAGCACTCACATGAACTCCAGTCTGAGTAAGAAAAGCAGGGATACAGACTGCAATTACTGTTTTTTATAGTATCATTTTTGTTTAATGTCCTCTTCAATGCTCAGTTACTCCATTATAGCACTATAAACAACCAGGATGACCCTAGCAATAACAAACGAAGCTCTTGATGTTTTATCGTCAGCCTGGAAACAACTTACATCTCTTTCCGCTCCCTAATAAAATTCTTGATATTCTTTATTTTTTTCAATGTTCTAATTGGCTGCTAGTGAGTCTCTCTTTCTGTGCCACTTTGAAGAAAACCTGCTTAGATCAGCAGACCACATCAGGCAGATAATTTTTTGCTAACTGATACACAAAGCAAATGCTTGAACAGAGCCTTGTTTATTTGCTTTTTCAAAATTATGACATTTCAGATGTCTCCTTGCAGCCAAAATGTCTGTGTGGGTCATTGTGCGGAGAGACAGCAATCTGCCTACCTAACATTCCTGCCACGGCTCCGGCGAGGATGTTGTTCGCCCCTCACACAGCTAGAAACACAATGTGGGATTATGGCAGACTGCTAACGCCAGCTGCTGTGTTTTGCCTTGGAGAAAGCTGCATTTCGCTATTGTGAGAAAGGATCTTCCACACACGGAGACCAAGCCGTCCTCACGGGAGCAATGGAGAGGCCAGTGTCTGAGCGTAGGGTTTGATCTCTCTGCTGAGGCTCTGGTCCTGCTCATACTCTGACTCCAGGTACTGAGTAAGACAGGCATGAAATCAGGCCAGAACATTTGGAGTTGCTGGATAAAATGCAGAAGATGAGCTGCTGGTGATTCAAGCTAAGACACCAAGCACTGAAGCATGGTCACAATTCCCCTGCCTACTTAGCTGGGGAGAGGGTTTCTTGGCAGCAAGGGGCAGCACCCAACAGGGGTGATAACATCTATAAAAAGCCCAAGGTGGTACTGAGCAACTGGCAGGGTGAGGTGGGGAGTCAGGTAAGAGCCACCCTTTATACTTGTCCGCTGCAAACACTGTCGTTGCTTCCCAGCCCAGCATGGCGACTGGGAGAGTGAGCTGGCTGCATTCCCATGCTTCACCTCATGCGTTGGGTAATTATTTATGCACACACTCAACTGCAAATCCCCATCCTGCTAACAGCCTCCAAAAGCACTTTCCAGCACGAAAAACATAAGCCTTACATCTGTAGATATATTTTACTGCACAGTGGAAATGCTAGGAGTTATCCCTGCTATGCCAATATAACAGTGTCCTTTCTCAGCATCTTTAAGGACAACAGGAGCATTGCTGACTTGAACTACCAACTCAGGAGAAGATTCTGCTACTACCACCAGCAAATCCATAGCGATGGTGGGAGACCTTGGATGGCATCCAGGGAACGTGCCTGAAAAAGCCACCAGCCTGCTGTGAGGGTCAGCACTAGCTACAGGCGATGTTCACATTGCCGTCTCTCCAAGTGATGGGTACCTACGCTCCCCGGTTCTGCATCACAGGCAAGAGTCAAGCACCCGGGTGCAGAGTGCATAAGAAAGCAGCACTTAAAATATTACATTAGGAGATGTCTTTGACCCCATGTAGTGCTCACGTACAAATGCGTCCCCAGGGTGAAAGACAACAGATAACTGGACTTGACAAGCAGTTTATAGTAATGTTTTCATCTATGCAGAGTTAATTCAATACTTTCAATCCTATTTGCTGAAACGTTGGCACCCACATGTATTCTGCTGCCATTATTTGACCCACACTCAGCAGCAGATGTGACTTGGTTGCACAATTAAATGATGCAGCAATGCCCAGATTTAATTTAGGCTTGTATTTATAGATCTCTAGCCCTCAGTGAACTAGCACAGGGCTGACACTTGTCTTGTTGCATTGGGTTCTGTCTGCTGTCCTCCTCACACCTTCATGGGGCAAACTGCAACTTCAGAATCCCATGGTATGTCCAGTCTTGCTGCCCTATTACTCATCTTGAAAACAATATGACTCCCAATTCAAGCATACACACTGCTGAAATAGCACAACCAAACACTTTTTGCAATTTGAATCCTAGGGACAGAGCAGCCTCTTACTGCTTGCAGTGCCTGGGAAGATTTGCTAGGAAGGGTTTCAAAAAGCCCAGTATCTAGTAATGCAAGAGCTCTCAAAACCACTGAGCCACTTCCCACAGAAACAGCCGTTGGGAGCAGGGTGGGCTCTTTAATTTTAAAGAAACATGAAATTGCAGTAGTGAAATTAATTATCTGTATTCCTCTCTCCTTGGCCCTGGGCAGCCCCCAGGGTTTCCCCATGGGTCCTATCCAGTGTCACTGTCAACACCAGGCATTGCAGCCCTGACGAAATCATTACAAGTCAGCCCTTGTTCCTCTGCTTCCAGTCAAGAGCAAATGAGACATGTGCAGGCTTAGGAAGCCCTGAAGTGCAGCTCTCTCATAGACACAGTGGGACAAGTGGAGCTGGCAGAGACCTGCAGGCTCCAGCTGTTTTGGATGAGTGGTGCCCACAAATCAGCTGAGCTTTACTCACTGAGTGCTTGCTTGATTTTCTGCTGGAAGGGCCACATGGGGATAAGAAGGGACATTACCAAAGTAGATTGATTATGCAAAGGCCACATTGCCATGCGTGGTATCAGGTTGCAAAACCCAGGTCCAACCAGTGCTAGGTCAGAAGTTCAAGCTTCCACCGAAAAAATCAGGAAATCACAGGTCACTCCTTATCTGGAGCAAAGTGAGGGAGATCTAAGAAGACTACTTGGATCATCAACAAGCAGATGGCACCCCCAACAACTGCCACATGGTCCATGACCAAGAGCCAGGTTCAGCCCCTCAAGGGTTTGGGGAATGTGGGCTGGACATCCCCATGTTGCTCTCCAGCTTTCATTGTGACAGGCTCTGCTCTGGGCTTTCCATTGGAAACATTGCTCCTCTGTTCAGGAAGTCTTAACATCACTGGGAACCACTATCTGCAAAGCATGATGCAGCGCAGCCTAGAGCCCCATTACAGGCCAGTCATGGTTCAGACAGCAAACATGGGGAATACTCCACTGCTAAACCCTGAAGCAGCTACTTTACAATACCAGGAGGATTTTCCTATAAATGCTAAGGTCTCCCTGTTGCAGTTGGCTGAAGCTAGAGACGCTAGAAGCAGGTCCACCAGGTACAGAGAGCCATTAATCAAGCATTAAGCCTGAGCAACTGGAAAAGGGTTTTTGCAGAGCTTCTACATGAAGCTTTCCATGGCTTCTTATTCATGTGTTGTGGTAATGCAGCATTTGCTGTTGAGCAAGAATCACTGCACGTGAAGCCATAAGTTTCCCAAAGTGCCCTAACATTTAATTTGCTTTTCCAACTCCCTTTGCAGGCTTCGTTAGAGCTGCAAATACAAGTTGCAATTCAAGACCCAAAGTCCATTTCACTTGCCTCAACTCAGAGATGCTCTGGCAGCATCAGGAGCCCAGGAAAAAATAAAGAGGGGTGGGGGGGTGGAAATCACCTCTGGGAGTCTGAAAGCACCTTACAGCCAGCCTGAGCACACAGGGCCTTGTCCCCATCTTAGAGCTGGGAAACTGCGGGACAGATCACCACAGTGGCATGCTTACAGAGACTCAACAAGACCATGGAAACCCCAGGTGAAGACCTTAGTTTTGGTAACTGTGCACCTCACACTGCAAGAGCTAAAGAGGCTGTTGCAGAGGGCTGTCACTGCTCATGCAGGAGTGGCCCTGACAGAGATCTCTGGGAGAGAAAAGGGTTAAGGAAGGGAATTTTGTTACTTTCTTGTTGTATTTTCTCGTGGGGGGAGAAGCGTTGTGCAAGCAGGAGTTTTCCACTGGCGCTAGGCCCCCTTGCACTTATCAATGGGACCTTTCAGGACTCACTCCCCGATTGAGACATCATTTCCTGTCCAACACACTAACCCCATTGATAACTCCACGCTTGATGGGAACTTTTCAAACCTACCAGGAAAGCCAGGAGACCCAGAAGAACATATACATGAAAACAGAACTGGGGCAAAAAGAAAAAGAAGAGAGAGAAAGAAACAATTTTGGCCACAATCCGCACACTGACAACAAATGTTTATGGTTACAGGTACATCCAACACAGAGAAGCCACTGACATACTCTTCACAGCAGCAGGACTGGCCGGCCTGGTGCTTCAGACCAGTAAGAACTCGAAAGAGGCACAAGAGGAAGTTTATGAACATCCCTCTTTTGTCTTCCAGCCACACAGCAAACACAGAAATCAGGCCTGACCATAGAAATGGTCTCATTTTCCATCAGAAAAGCCAGGAGGCCATAACCATATAGCTGGCAAAACAGGCAAGCTTCAGATGTCCAAGTACCAGAAATTGCATATAAAGGGGGGAGCAATGATGAAACTAGGACTCCTCAAGATATCTCAGATCAGGTACCAAACAGAGGAACCCTTTTTTCCCCTAAATTATCATGGCAAAAAGGCTCAATGTTATTTCCCAGGCCACAGCCCAATCAGCTGTGTAGGTCTTTAACAGTGGCTCTGAGGACTCACTTGATATTCTAACCACAGCCCAGCTCTACCCACAAGCTCCAGCCCAAAATCGACATTTCCTCCAAAGTTCAGGAGTCTGTCAAACCACAGCATTTGTTTTCACCCCAGGCAATTGTAGTTTTGCTGCCTACAAAGGTACAATGATACAAAGGTATCAATGGATCTGGATTATTGCTAAATAGGACATCAACCAGAAAGCTCTCTCCACCCATGGAGGTGCCTGGGAGCAGTACCAGAAATGAAGTAGCTGATGCCCACACTGAAACTTTGTAATTTGGACTTTTCCTGTTTTCCTGGCTTCAGACTTCAGTCAGCAGCTATCCAGCAAGAAAGCTTTCGATGAAATCTAAATACGCAGGCACAGAATATAGCAAGGGAGCTGTAAAAAACAGCAGGAGCCAGGACACCAGCTGGCTGAGTAGATGGTTAGGAGGAGGGTCTGGAAGGCTTCCACTACCATCTCCATTACTGAACTGCCGTGGGAGTGTGCAAAAGCTCTGTTGTTTTCAGCAATTTAGGTAAGTAGTTTCTGGGGGCCCAAAATGTAGCTCTCCTTCTGTTCTAAGTGCATCTGAAGTATTTAAAATTAGATGCCCTCTTCAATAGGAACCATTCATGAAAATGTCAGCTTTAAATGTCTTTTCAGTGCAAGTTACTTGCTGTAAGCATACCACCCACTTATCTTTTACCCTACAAGGACAGAGTCTGAAAAGTTTCAAGATCATGACATGTAACAGACCAAACAAGCACAAAGCCTTATTTAAAGGCTTTATTTCCAGTGCCAGCTGGAAACACGACTAGAAGTGTGAGTAGAAATAATATTTTATGTTAGACAAGACAGACTTACCTGCAGGTCAAAGAACTTGCTGTATCTCCGGTAGATGATCTGGGAAGTCAGGTCAGACCATGTTACATTTATGATATAGACCTGTTCAGGGAAAAGAAAATACAAGTTAAGGTGGGCTTTGAAGCACAGGATACCTCCAAAGGCTGAACAGTCAGTACAGATAAATTCTGCATCTTGCTGGCCATTCCTGCTTACAGTGAGGAATATAACTGTGGGTGCAGGACTAGCCTAAATTAAAGCTGTTGCCCTGTTGCAGCCTTTAGCAGAGGTCTCGGGAAAGGACCCAGTGTTCTTCCACGCATCCCCATCACCGGCTCCCACTGATTTTGCTTTCCTTGGGATGAAAGCTTTAATCGAATGACAGCAAATTTTCTCGTCCCTGGTAGCACACCCTGTCCTCTGCCTGTTTGGAGGGTTCCAGGGCATGTGGCAGACACATCCAGGAGAGCTATTCTACTCCTGAAGTAACAGCCCTTCATGGGCTGCCGATCTCCAACTTCATGCTCCAGGTTTTCCTTGTATATGGAAATGCACCCGTGGCCCTTCCCAGGCAAGATGTGGCTCTAGTTCAACAAGGAAATTCAAAGGGATTACAGCCGTGCAACACAACCACTTATGCACACCTGTTCACACGAGACAACAGCTCAACCCTGTAGCATGCAGCCCTTAATGAGTCACGTCATACCACTCAGCACCTCTGGCATCTATCAGACTGATTCGAAGGTGATGTAAAGCAGGTCAGTGAGTGACGCTACTTCCTTATGTTAGTAGAAAGAGCAACAAGAGCCCAGAACAAGTCCAGGATTTCCCTTGTCCAGCCCTAGTTCATGCCCAAAACAATCATCTTACAGAAACACTGTTTTGCCGGAAGCTGCGATTAAAAAAAAAAAAAAAAAAAAATCCGCAAACGCATGCACACACATACATATATATACATAACACACAAATGTTTCCTTTTGACCCTAGCACCTCCAAAACATTAAAAAAAAAAAAAGTAAAAAAATTAACCAGTTTCTGCTCTCTTACACACTGGCCTTCAGGCCAAATGCTGGTCCTGCTGCCTTCATGACAGATACACAACATGACTTCAACAAACACAGGATGGAGCCATCAAGGGTGACCACTGAGGGTGACTACGCAAAGCCAGTGTAATGGAGATCACAGCTAGGTCAGCTCCTGGGTCTTTAGAGCAATTTCCAGATTTTACAAATGGAGTGAGATAAGGATCTGGCAGAGGAAACAGGAAAGTATCCCTCCTCCCCCAGCCCCAGCTCTGCAGCAGGAGCTCTCCCTTTTGCCATGGATGCAGACGTGAAGCTCTCTGTCTCCGCGAGTGGGGGACGGAAGAGCATTACCTTCTTTTCCGTCTCCCCCAGGACACTAGTCCATCTTTTAAGGTGCTGATGCAGGGTAATTGCTTCTGTGCTTTTAACGATAAAGGGTATTGTATGAAAACCATTGGAGGGATGTTGAAGAACTCTCTTAATGTTTTTCCAAGGACCAAGGGATTTTTCCCTTCTTATTCTTTACCAGTAGGAGAGAGGCATCATCTGATGTCCTGGAAACCATGGAGGTCCTGCAGCCTCACTTTCCTCTCTGATTGTTACAACCACGTTCAATCCCCAAAGCAGTTTGCTCCCCATCTCCTGCAGTGCAGTTTCATGGAATTGAGAACTGGATATGCTGAGCACAGACTGTTAAGGAGATCTGGGGCCTTTCATAGAGCACTGAAGGTAAGGACTAAGAGCCTGAATTTGACTCAGTTATCCTATCAAACCTATATGCTGCTCCCACCACAGCAAAGACCATCATGGCTGGCCAAGGGAAGACTGCCCAGAGGCGAGAGCATGACTCTCAGCGAAGCCAGGTTATTCCTCTGCTGCATCATACTTATCCCAGAAAACCAAGCCACACAACCTGCCTCCTGCAGTATCCATATATGCAGGGGTGACACCAGCACTGCCCTGCTTCATGAAAGGGAGATAAGACTGCATAACATGAAGATTTTAGGTCCCCTTTAAAGATTGTACGCATGCAGACAAGGCAGAGAAGGCAGAGCCTGGGAAGGAAGCTGCTGTTGCCAATTTTCAGGCCAGCCACACACTACACTGAAGAATATTTTTCCATGTGTTTGTTGTGAGAGAGGAAAAAAAAAAGTTTGTAGCTTCACTCTGAGCTAATTCACAACACAAATATTTCTACTCATTCTCTATCCAACAGCTACTTTCAGATGGAAAACCCATTTGATTAAAAACAGATCATGACAGATGGGAGCTGACTGGGATCCAAAAGCAAATTCAGATACTGTAATTCTGGACCTGGGTTCTCACAAAGGGGATGAGACAGGGACAGGAGAAACATATTGTACATGCAAATAAAGATTTTGTTTTTTCTTTAATTATGCATCTTTTCTCCAGAAGCTAGAAAGAAAACACATATGCTACAGACATCCAGGCTTTTTGAATTTCATGGCACTTCAGGCTTCCCCATGCTACTCCTCAGAACTCACAAATAATCTAGTCCAGACAGGAGTTAATCCTGCTTTAAGAGTCCAGCATTGTTCAGTGGTGCAGTAAGTAGCACCCCCATCACATGAGAGGGGACAGAGCTAGGAGCAAAGGGATATTCTGGGCAAGAGGTTGGATGTGTTTGGTGCAGGGAGCAGGTGTGGGAGCAGGACCCCGCTGCAAGGTGCGGATAGAATCACAGAATCATTAAGGTTGGAAAAGACCTCTGAGATCATCTAGTCAAACTGTCAACAGGGCCCCAGCTCTGAAATCCAGGCTCTGTGGGAATGAAGTGGCCACTGACTTCAGTCAGGCCAGAATTTTGCTGCACATTTAGAACAGCAATTAAATCTTTTTGAGCCTCAAGTCTCTTCAAGCTCAGCAAGTGATGAATCGGGCAGCACGCAGATGCACTGACTTCTATTTCATGCGAAGATCATAGCAGGAGCAAGAAAACCCTTTAATCATAACCCGGAGCTCTGTGAAGTGAGAAACAAATGGGCTCAAAATCTGCTTGGTGGGACGCAGGTGCGAAATCGGAAATGGCTATTCATTTTCTTTGCTTGTTTGCATAAATCAAATTACTTCTCAAAAGCCACCATTTAAAATAATGGGGAATAGCACTTGAAAAAGACCTGTAAAATACGAGATTTTAAAAGCAAGGTCTAAGGGTTTCAAAAGCCTTACGTATCACATTTCTTTCCCTCAGAGATCAGTTTGGTGATTATTCACTTCTGCTGCCTGAGTTGGACCCATAACCTTTTCACAAGCAGCAAATGTTACATCAGCTTACCTCGTCATTTTTTTTGCTCAGATTTTAAAACACATCGCTGTGAAAGCGATCAACAATATCCCAGGGGAGAACAAGAAAAGCTCCTGGGGGAGCCCAAGGTCATGCAAAGAGGCAGCAGGAAATATCAGATAAATACGGAGAGCCATCCCACACTCAAATGCCTGCAGGCCCAGCATCACTCTCCTGAGCTGCCTGCAGAGCCGAGGGAGGGCTTTCTGTGGCATCTGACAGCTCCCCAAAACTGAGCCACGCGAGCCGTCGCTCCAGCACACAGCTGGTCCTGCCCATGGGAGAGTCCCAAGTCCTCCGCGTGCTACTGCTTGACAAAAGAAGGTAAAATCAAAGCGTCTTACATGTCTTGGAGCAAGCTCTTCCATGGAAGTTCAGTGTTTTCATACAGTCCCTACATGCACAGAACTAAACTTTAATCACAACTGAAAATTACAAATTACTACAATAATTAATTACTTAAGGTAAAAAGACCTGCTTTACCTATCTGCCATGTTTATGACCTTAAAGAAGTCAAAATGCAGCTGCAAATGCATCACCTTAAAAATCCTTAACAAAAAAATCCTTAGCAGTAAATTATAATTGAAGTACCAACTACAAACAACTTACTGTACAATCACTGGATGCTCCAGCTGGTAATAATGCTCAATTTTTAATTTCACAAATCCCATCTTTTTTTTAGTCTACTATGTATTTTAAAATAAATGCTTCTTCAGAGAAACAAGAAGCAGGCCTGTATAAACTGAAGAATATTAATCAGGAACTGAGCTTGATAAGCAGCTCTTAATATTCATGCTTCATGAAAGAAGGTGCAGGATGTCAGGAGGATTTTATCAGCTGCTAATTATTGTTTAATTCTAGCTCTGGGAAACTTCCATTTTACCCACCACAGAGCATAGCATTTATTGTAAACTGAAGTTATTGCTCTCCTTTTACTGCCTACAACAAGCGATGAGAAGAGATGACTTCCTACTACAAAAAGCATTCACTCAAATGTCACTGGGCATGGCTTTATCATTGAATGTCTTGTTTTCAATGGAAAATATCCAGTTCCAGCTGGCACAAAACCCAGAGGTGAAGAATTCCAGTTATTCTCATGTGACTGATTTTTCAATTGGCTTTTTAAAGGCTAACGTTTTGTTTTCTACAGCCAGATGAGCTGGAGTGGAAGATAAATACCTGAAATGAGCACTCTGATGAGACCAAGATAAGAACATCCACAAATATATGAGCTACTGGCAAAGACGAGATTGTAAAGCAGAGACTAGAAATACACCTGCACCCTTAAGAAAGGGTGCTGTTAACCTTTAATAAGTAATTACAGTAAATACCAGCTAGTAAGAAAGTTTTATGAATGCAAAAAAAACAATGCTGTGGTGTGATTTGTATGCAGATACCATCACAATAGCCCCTTTTATCCTGGAGAATGTCAGCTTCTTCAAAGTCTCATATTAAAGTGGTGGATATTTGTCCTCCAGTGAATCATGGTTGAGTTGGAATAGACTCTCCTTTTCCCTCATATTCAGATGTTATCGCTGCCTGCGAGCTGGAAACTTTCCACCAGCACAGCTCAGCACGTGAATGCTCCCTGGTCCACTTCCGTGCAAAGTCAGCCTGATGCCTGCAATACCTGAGGCAATTTCAGCTGGTTCATGTAGCTGGTAGAGTTTACATTAAAACAGCTCAAACTGCAGCAGCACTCCACAAAGTCAACATGCATCTGTGCCCTAAATACCGGGGTACAGGCACTGCACCAACTTACTGTTTGCGTAACTATTTTAATGTCAAAGACGTTCTGATGGGCAAAAATCAGTGCTGGCCCAGACCCAGATTTGTAATAATAACAGCCTAGAGACAGCACTTTCATACCCACGAGGTTGAAGCAGCAAAGCGGCTCGCCTTCCAGAAGCAGTGTGGTTGACGTTAGGCACCTTCTTCCACCCCACCAGACACTGTCATCAGTAGCCAGTGTTTCCCCAGGGTGAGGTTCCCCAGTGTCCTCGATTCCTGCCCTGTACAAAAGCCAGCGTGGCAACAGAGAGTAAAATGCCCCAAGAATAAGCACAGAGAATGCAACCCCTCCTCCTGCATGCATCACCTGTGCCTTCCCTTGGCTTGGATCACATTCAGATTTTTGGGAAGTTCACATTCAACTCTGGATCCAGTAAGTGCAGCACAGGCTCCTTGCCCAGCTCACCAGCGTCCAAAAGGCCCTTGAAAAGCACTCTGAGACCTGGGAAATTCCCACAGAGATGAAGTCAGACCCTCAGCCCTGAGCCCATGGCGAGTCCACTACTAGTGCCATGCAATGACATCACCTTTCAGCACAACAGTCTCCAAGGGACCACAACGCAGCCGGGACACAGCCAAGGAAGGGCTATTTTCAACCCCAGTCCGGAGCTGTTCTCATCCCAGGAATTTGAAGAGTGAGCTGAGAAACGGAGATGAGGCTTGGAAGAAACAAGAAACCCAAGGAGCCCCAAATGGGAGAGCTTCTCACAGGGTGGTTGCTGCCATGGCAGGGCATCTTAGAGCAGTCCCAAGCTGACGCAGGCTACATGCAGGTGTGGGATGTCTGGCTTCTTCATGAAGCAGATGTGGTTTCATGGACATCCCTCTACCAGCTCGTGTTTCCATTACCAATGGGGGAAATGTAACTGAGAAAAAGACGAAACAACCCACGGGTCTCATGGACAAATGTTGCACGTACCTAAGTTTTGGAAGCAAAGCAGAGGGAGGGAACAAACTGGACAGCCCCGGCATTCACCAGTTCTTATCTGTGAGCAGCCACCACACAGGCAATTTAAGCTGGACACAACAATTCCAGTTTGCATCACAATTTACAAGCTAATTTACAGTCTAATTAAACATACAGGGCAGGGGGGAGGGAAAGAAAGGATAGGAGAGTTTGCCTTGCTTCACTGTTTTCTTTTGCGGATCTTGTTTCAGCTCTGAACAGCAATACAAGAGGATTAATGCTGGACTAATGCTGCTTCTCTTTTCAGCCATATCACATCAAGTCTGTTCTGTGTACAAGAAAAATAAACTCATTTCTAGCTCCAAATCCAGCCATACTCTGAGACTCAAGCTGGGGCCTTTCTAGTTTAGAAGAACTCACTACTACTGCATCCTATATAGGCACAGACTTTCCTCTTGGTAGAGAATTAACCAGGATGAAATCCAGTTCTCTGTGCCAAATCCTGGTACTTAAACACAAAGGAGAATAGCAAACAACTGCCTCAAGCCAGCCAGCAGACATCCCTGGGAACACAGGAAGAAGAGCTCATTTGAGTACGGAGGCACCTGGCTAGATGTTTTTGCTGGTTCCCTAGCTTCAGGAGTACGGACCAGACAAGTAACAGGGTTGTGTCTGAATGACGAATCCAGCTCATCATGTTTACACAGGCAGAGTAAGACAAAACTTAGCCTCCCATATTTTTCTCATACATTGATGAAGTTTCAAAGCCTGCAGTTCAAATGTCTATTTAGTCTCATCTTCACCCCTCGAGTTTTTTGCCATTTGTCAGCTTGGGTTTTTAAGCACTGACTTCAGGCCTTCACAGCACCTGCCTGCTAAGAAGATGCTAACAAGTCCCACGCAATCACAGCAATAAGCCAAAAGGGGAAAAACCTCCCCACTGTATTTCTTTGCATGGTCATTTGCATGGTCATGAGAAGCATAAAAATGCAAAAAGTGGGATTTGCACCCATGATCTGTGACAATAACTTGACCGGAGAGCTGCAGAACTGGAATGTCTGGGAGCTCTGCAGCTCACTTACAAAGCACCTCCGAGCCAATTGCCGGGCTTGTCTGATTACTTCATTTATCTTCATTCTTAAGGGTGTATGAGCAGAATATGATGTGTCTAATTCTTGCAGACATGCAATATCTGTGTTGCATTAGCAGGGCTTTGTTTGTTTTTAATTGATACACTGGGTCACGTCAGAGACCTGCCAAGGCTCCTGTCTTATCTCCAACATATCCAGTAACTGGAGCTTATGGAAAGAGAGTAAGAAACAGGACTAGTAAAGGTTGGTCACTTCCCTGCTACCACCTCCCAGCTTCAGGAAGCAGAATAACAGCTTCTCTACATGGAAAGAGCAGACAAGGGAAGCGGACAATATCTACCCATTAGATCTACATACGTGCATGAGGGAGAGAGTGCATCTGTGCAGAGTACAATGGGGACTCGTATTCTGTTTCCAATTTGTTTCTATCCACCTGCATTTACTTTCCATGTGTGATGGGGACTATCTGTGAAGCAGAATAACCACAGGACTGAGTTTCTGCCATTTAAGAATTGACAGATGGTTAGAAAACACAACATCTAAGCCTACAGATCATTAGAATAGCAGAGTGACAAACGTAAAATGGAAATAAAAACATACAGGCTCTCTGTGAAACCTGGCTACCTCATAACCTTCTCAAATGCCCCATCTGGGTCTCAAAGAGGCTGTTGATGGCAAGCAAATGAAAATAATCCAGCTGCACTTGAAGGTAAAAAGTTTTCAGCTTATTGCTTTTTAAAGCTGGATCCCACTTGAATTATAAACTAATTATAAACCAACTGAATTATAAACTAACTGGTTAACTCAGTGTTTGTTTCTTTCTCCCCAGCAGGTGGTTGGTGTTTCATGAGGACCCCAAAATATGAGAATGTCCTGGTGAAAGAGAACTGGGAAAACCAACAATCAACAGACAAAATAGACTCTCTCATATTTGAATTTCAAGTCCTTCAAGTAAGTTTCACTGAAAGATTTTGAATACAAAAATTGCATCAATTTCACTAAATTGGTTTTAGAAACTGATTTGTAATTGACGTTGTTCTGAAAAGAAATATATCAACCCTGAAGAGTCTGACTCAATGTAGAAGTCCTCAGTGCCAGTGCTGGATGTGGAAGTGAGGTGGAGGTCCCTCTAGCCAGTCACTTCTCATCTCTTACAGCCATCGTGTCAGCTGCACGGTAAAGGAGAGACGCAAAGGGGACATGGCACATTTAAAAATTGTTTTTAAAAATTAAGATAATGTAATTCCTCTGCCCTTATTCTCTCCACAGGAACAGATTTTAAAAATTGAATCAAAACTGGCTTCATCCTGCTTCCACTTAAATTAATTTTAATATCATTGAGGCCAGCTATGAGTTCCTTTAAAATCCCTCCTTAGTTTATTACACATCTTTCTAGTGTCAGCTATAAGACATCGCTCTGCTGCCCGGTCAGTGCTGGTACCATTCAGATGAAGGCAATGTCTGTGAATTAAATCCAGCCCTGGTCCAAATGGGTACAACCTGCATCTGGTTTGACTGCTGTTACGGAGTCATCAGACCCATGAAAGCCAATGGGAAGACTATCATTTCCTTCATGGTGCTGAATCAAACCTCCTGTGAAAGTGGGATTGCTAAAATATCAGAGGGATACTGACAAATCAGAGACACTCAAGAGACAAGCAGCTGAACTGATTCTGGCACAAGAAGAATTGACTTGGGGGATGTTCAAAATAGGATGAGTAGAGCTGTGCTCGTATTTAAGGCAAAGAGATTTTTGTTATCGTGTGACCTGGGACCAGGGATACAGGAATAGCTTGGTCAAATGAAAACAAGAACCTGCTTGCTACTGTGGTAAATGCATCAAGACTGATGAGAGAGAGAGAAAAAATACGATCTGCAAATTGCTGTTTTCCAGTTAACACCAAATCTCACACATCTTTGCACAGAGTTATTTATGCCTGTGGGAGATCTCTCCAAGTACCTTTCTTTCTGCTCCGAGAACAAGGGCCCATCTACGTTGTACCAGCAGGGTTGTACTGATGCGTTTTCCCAGCTACAGAGCATGTATACAATGCTTAGAGCCTACACAGCCTGTGGCCACACAAAGACAGAGCACACCATGATATTGCTGACCCTGTTTCATGTACGGGCACAGAGCAGATTATTGCACACTGTAGGTGCATAGCTTTATTTACACAAATCACAAAAACTCCCTGCGCAGTCAGCCTCACAATTGCAAAGAGGTGTTGCTAAAACCCAACCTCCCTTTCAGCTTCTCATGTTTGGGATTCCTGCTCTGCACCAACACTTGAATATAGTTTATATTAGCATGCAAATCTTCCGGCTTTGATTTGTAACCTTACATATGACCCCCAGATGCAGTGTTGGAAAAGCAAAGCAAGGGCCTGGGAAAGGGAGCAAAACTCCCCCAGGCCCTTCCAGAACAATGACAAAGCTCTCGGACATTCTTAGTCCAAATAATGGAAATTCTCCTGGGATTTTGCCATAGAATAGTGGGATAATTTTTTTTTTTTTTTCTTCTCATTTTGAGTAGAGGGAAACAAAAAGTTCATGTAAACCAAGAGACCCTCATATTCACAAAGCCAGATCTGAGGGGTACGGTACTTTGAGTGTGATCTACTATCCCTGACAAAAAACAACGCTGAAAGACTCTTTAATTTCTATACAGTTTGTGCAACTACATTTTTTGTGCACAACTGAAGGATAAAACTTGAGGTGAAATCAACTGGATCAACCAGTAAAGCATCACAGAACTGCCAGCATAACATGCTCACAGATGACTATTTGCATTTTAACGGAAAAATGCTAGAAGAGTGACTGAAAAATGGACCTATCCTCAACACTATTTAACAAACATGCAACGCATGTACATCTTTGATTATACTGCATGGCCATATATACGTAAGAGTGAATGTACTTGTTCTCTACAGGACAATCCTGACAGTGTGAAACCAGCTCTTGGAAAGAAGGGAACAAATTTCCACAACCCTGGAAAGATGCAGTGCTGAAGTCACTGCGAAAAATGTCTTTCACTGCAGTGACCTTTGACTTCAGGCTTAGGAGAAATCCAAATTTCTTGCGGGGAGAAAAGTGAAAGAAGAAAATTATTGTGTGTCCTCATCTTGCAAAGAACACCCAAATTTCACTGTGAAATGCCAAAAAGGAGGCACACGTGGAGAGCCCTCCTTATTCCCCTCAGTGCTTCTGGCCAAGGCAGGAAAACTGATGCAAGAGTCTTGCCCAGGGCAGATCCCCCCCCTCTGTCAGGGTACAGCACTGAATTAAACACAAAATTACCTTCTTCCTGTGGAACTTCAAGGCTTTCAGGACGATACTCTGCCAAATCCTCGCACCCTCAATCACTGCCTCTTTGCTAAGTTGAACTATTGTCTCTGCCCTTTCCTTCCCTCCTACTCTTCTCACAATCATCCTCCTTTTCCCTCCTTTTCCCACGCTTGGCTTCCTGCCTTCCCACTTGCAGGAACACCCTCTCCCGCCCCAGATGTGCAGGACTATCACGGGCACCGTAAACCCATCCCTCTCCAACACTGCAATTTGCAACCTGGGCCACACACAGGCAGAGATACACACAGCCATCCTCACCGGTTTCCAGATCGCATTTATTCCGTACACTGGGCTGCAGCTTCTGTGGATGGGTGAGCTTTGCTGTGCCTTGCTGGGATACAGAAATACGGAGGATATGCTTTTTCAGCCTGGAGCAGTACTGTGCTTTAGACATTTCTGCTCAAAACATTGGTCCCCCTTTAAACCTGTAAATATAAGGACCTCATGGTAGGAAATATATTTAACTCCTGGGCACAGGGACAGCTGCTGGACAGGACAGTCACACTGTCTATCTGTGTGTCTCCAGCTGAGGAGTAGGGAGATGAGTCTCCAGACTGTACTGCAGCCCATGGAGAAAGTCCCCAAGTTGTGCCTCTGACCGGCACTGCCCGCTGAACCAGCCCACTCCTCCCCAGATGGTACAGAGTGTGCAAAGGACATGGGCCCCTAAAAGGATGTAAAATTTGGGGATGCAGCTACCTATCATCAGTAGTTGTGACTATACTGCCAAAGGACACGATCAAATTGGCCCCCAAGCCTGGCTCATGTACTGGCAACAAGCCATTGCCTTAGCTCCCTGCTGTAAGCCTGGACCCTTCAGTGCTGGGAGAAGAACATCCCCAGGGATTTCCAATCACCCTGGGCTGGGCTTTGTCACTCGCACAGGCTCCCCCACCCCAGCAAACTCCCTATCTCCTCTGGAGACACACACTGCCATTTGGTAATGTACCTTCTGTCAGAGCTGTCAGTGGTGGCAGTGATGGCGACCATACTAATTCCTTCTTGTTTACCTATCACAACCCAGCCACAAGCCACACAATACCCCAAGAGTTACTCATTTTTGGAAGGAGGGTGTGCGGTTGCAAGTCAGCATGTGTCACCTTAGAAATAAGCCTTTTATGGCCATGCCTATATTATATGTTCTATTAAAACCAGTAATAAAATATGAACCAGCAAAATGAGTGTATGCATTTACATTTCTGTCAAATTCAGGGTTTACAGTACCTTGGAACAATAAACAAACCTCTTCCTTTCAATCCCCAAGCCTGAATATTCTCCCACTCTTAGCCACTTAAAGGGAATTATTAATGTTCCATAGAGAGAAACTCTATTAAATCTGCTCAAGTGACCACCCAAAGCCCAGCAAAATTACTGTCTGTAACAGCAGGCTTTCAAGAACTAATACAGCTGCACTCAACACATACAGCATCTGGAGACAACAGGAATTTACTAGGCAGTATTTCGGGCAAAAGTCCTAGTTTTACGCATCCCAAAGTCAGGATCTCAAACTGGTCAAAGCTACTCACTTCAGATCCCTCTTTAGGTACGTGGCTAGGGTAGACATCCATCTCTGGAGGTGCCTCTGCCTGCAGGAGGATCTTATGCTAGACAGACATCTAATGTCTACAAGGCTGCAGTAAAGGTAGATGTACAGTAAGGAAAGGTCTACATGGTGCAGAGATGCCCAAGTTGACACTGACCTGTGTCTCCTCCGTGATACAGCACCACCAGTCCATGGTGGTACACAAAACAGCTTTGTTGGGTCAGCCCCACTCACACTGAAGAGCCCCATGTCGTTGCAGGGCACGTCAGCTGCAGTACAGCATCTTTTGGATGCAGCTGCTCTGCTTGATGGGACTTCTGAACACCATAGGTCTGTCACAGTCACTGGGTCCAACTGCTAGTGATGTAACTCTTCCAAGTGCCAGACTCTTTTAAAAAAATGAGGACTTGACTCCAATCCTCATTCAAAGGATTCAAAGTTTTTAACTTGAGTCCCCAGAGTGATTTTAAATTCCCATTTACAAAGTGCTAACACAGGAAGGAGCTGGAGGCACCACTATAATTTACTATGAAGCAGATATGTAAAGATAATAATCCTGACAGCAGGCCAGGCCTGACTGCCAGTGCATCAACGGCCTGCACGGGCACAGCATGGATCAAAGTCAGCTCCTGCATTTAGTGACTTTGGACGGGCAGTAACTTGTGCTCACAGAGCCTGGGAAGAGGACAGGCATTTTTTTTAAGAGATGCCTCCTCTGACTTGGCTCGACTGCCAGCTTCAGAGCAGCGGTCTTGACATGCAGCTGCTTTGCCAACACACCCCCAGGCACAGGCATATGATGGGACTGATGGGTTGGGCAGTCAGTGTGGTCAAAGGGCACAGAAACGTTCTTCCACCCCATAGTGATACCGTAAAAGCCGGTNCTTCCCTACAGATAAGCAAGCAACAAGGGCAGCAAATGGGTTATTCCATCCCTGAAGTGAGCTGCAGGATGAATGCATCCCCTGCCAAGCATTTCACTAACAATGATCTGATTTGAAAATCCTTTCCCTCTTACAGAGCAGATTTGAAGAAGATGACTGAGACAAAAGATGGATGTACTCAACATTCTTCATGCTTTTGACCCATTTCAGGCTTCAAACTGTGTTTGCTGCTCCCAGGCACCAACCCTTACTGCCCCAAACGTTTCCAGCAGATAACAGAAGCAGCATGGACAACTTCTGAAGTACCTCACACATCTTTTGCTAGAACCAGGGATCTGCTTACACGGGGACACACCAAGGTCAGCTTGGATTAGGGAGATGCAAGGCTTGCCCTGAACAGCCACAGCTTTGGTTGCCAAAGGGAAAGGCGAAATAAAAGGCAGCGGAGGGAGAGCCAAGCCCTGCAGCCTCCTCTGTGCAGCCATCTCTGCTTGAGGGCTGAGCAGGCCAGGGGGCAAGCTGAGCCGAAATCATTCACTCTACGTGTACAGGGCATGAAGCAGTCGGCTGAATGCCACGAAACGCATGAGGTGTGAATTACAGCACCGTAACTCACGCCCTGAAGTGTCCTATTGCAAAACGGCTCAGGGCAGAGCTAGGATTTTTTTTCAGTGTTGTAATTCCCCTGCCTCTTTTCTCTCCCCCGCAACCCCTCTTTGAGTACAGATATGTCCAAAGAGGATCAAATCTCACCCTCCTCAACCCTGTGAAACGTGAGCAAAACTAGCAAGGCTTAGCCCACTGTGCCTTTTCTTTAGGCTTCAATAACATTAAATTAATACACTTCAAATATAAACCAGTTGTTGCCCTGGAACAACACAGAGACAGACGTAAAATCACACAATTCACAGACAGGTGCTATGTGTGTGCTCTCAGAAGAGCCACAGCATCCCATGCTCTAGCAGAGTGCTTCCCTTTCCATCTGCCTCCGTGCACCACTCTGCACCAGGTGCAGATGGGCTGCCACACAAATCAAGGTGAGGTGCAATGGAAGGTCTCTGGGTTCAAGCCCCACAATCTCCATGGGCCCAACTCTGTTTGCATCCTGCTGATGTGAGCTGGCTCTCCACTGGGAGGTCCCTGGGTAAAAATAAACCCTTGCTGACACACAAGCAGATGCAGACTGTTAAATGAGAGGGGCTGCCCTCAGCAATGCCACCGGGCCACTTGCCCCAAGATTTGCCCTGGTCTGCCTCAGGTACAAGGAACAGACATCCTGGACATCCCCTGGGCACAGTGACGGGGCAATTCATTGCTCTGAAGGCCAGTGGGATAGCTTCCAAGCCAAAAAAAAAAAAAA
>VZTL01026340.1:213719-230111 GCA_013400535.1 Scopus umbretta
AAAAAAAAAAAGGGAAAGAAAATCTGGGGCAGAGATCTGCTCCCAGGTCAACCAAATACCACTAGCAGCAGCAAGCAGGGAAGAATTCTCCCACAAGATACACCAAACCCTGTCTGACACAGCCACCATGGTTGCTCTCATTTGAGGGAAGAGAAAGTCAGACAACATGAAGGCAGGCTCAGGTGCCAGAGACACACCATTAGGCGCCCACAGTCTTTCTGTGAACCATTCAAATTGCTCTTGAGGGTAAGTGAAGGAGGCCAGTTGGGGAACTGACTGGTAGTTTTAGCGGAGGATAATCACCAGCCCTGAGACATAGCTGACTACAGGACAAAACCACTGCTCCCATCAGCATTCTCCAGGAGTGCCCCAGCAAACCCAGGACCTCCCTGGATGGGATAGGCAAGAGCAAAACCTGGGCCTGCACGCCTGGGATCCATGTTGTCTGTGCTGCAAAGAAGGTGATTTCTGGTTCCCTGAGCTGCCTGTGAGACTTCTCCACCAGCAACACAAAGACACATGAAAGTTCCTCATGTCTTGTAAACATGGAGGCAAGTCTCACCTGATTGTGAGATGGTGGCCTCATGCTTCCAGTTCTTCATGGTCACAAAAATGATCTCTGCATCAACCATCCCTTTTATAAACACCAAGATGATGAGTGTCTTGCTTTGGTCTTGTGGTTAAATGTCATCTCCTCGGGAAAGCAAATCCTCCTGGAAAGTGCAGGGCAGAGACTGAACAGTCTCCAGAGATCACAACAGCGATCCCTTGGAGGCTCAGCCTGCCAAGGCACTGAAGGACATCACTACACTTCAAGAAAGTGCCTAAATTTCAGAGATTCCAATGGGATTTAAGCCTACATTTCATTCTGTTGCTGACTTGCAGCCTGTGACCATCAAGATCTTCCTCGCTGTCACTTTGTCCAAAGAAGTGACAAATTACAGCCCTTGGACTTGTACAACTGTTGATTTGCGAGCTCTGTCAAAAACCCTAACTCTTGGTGGCTATCATTCTTCCACCATAATTTTGAGCTTTCCCAAAACGAGGCCTATGCAGTCAGTCTACAACCCTGACCAATTTTGATGATGCTCTTCCAGCCTTGCACAGATGAGTGGGAACCCTCCAGCCCAACACCTCCCCAACTCCAGCACACGTGAATTGCTCCAATACCCTCATTTCACACATCAGTTGCATCCTGCCAACTTTCAGCTGGAGATGACTGAATTCTCTCCAGATTGGATCACTTCTTGCTACAGCTGCAGCAGTCTACACGCTTTTCCAACCCTTGTTAAACTGCCCTAGCTGTGGCTGCCACATTGCCAGTTGTGCAGCCCAGGGAGGGCTCTGAAGCAGCCCCTCCACAGTGGCAAGAAAGCCAGGTCATGATTGCAGTCACTTAGCAGCCAGGACTCCTGGGAGAGGATGCCACATGCCTTCGGTCTGTCAACTGCACTGCCTCTTAACTTGCAACTACAAAGAGCCACAGCCAGCAAGCATGTCACCAACTGTCCAAGTCAGCAAATTGCTATCACAGTAAGAAATCATGCATGCAAAAATACAGAAAACAGAAAAATGTCACACCTCTTTTAGCCCCATTTCTGCCCCATGGATTTAAGGAGCAGGACAGGCAACAGAGGCTGATGCATTTTTCAGTTCAGAGAAATCCCATCTATTGGAAAGGGGTACCAACTCCCATCTGCAGACCTGGCCACTCACCAGATCTACCAGTCCACTTGGAAACACCTGCTAGGCCTACTGGAGACCCAACTGCCTTCTCACTGACATAAGAGCCGTCCTTAGCTCAAAAACTGACTCCAAAACAACGCTGAACTGCAAATCTCCTTGGCAGGGTAAATTATCGAAGCATGATTTAAAAGTGAGCTCTGAAGCCAGGGAGCTCAGCCAACTGCTGCATCTGGCCACAATACTGAGAGTCAATCCCCCAGTTAATAACCTCAGACTCCATCGAGGTGTGACATTAAAAAACAATCCAAATAATATCCCAGCCATGTCACTTTATTCTTTTTCCCCTTGAAAGGACATCTGGCATGCAATGCTTGGGTTTTCCCTCATCCCAGGGAAACCAGCAGCAACATTTTCCAAGGGTCTCTGTTCCCTAACCAGGGAGTGGAAGGGATGCAGACAGTTCATGCATAGCTCCTAACATTCTTCCAAACAGCTGGACTCCTATCCCCTTCCCCAAAGACCCATGAAACAAGGAGGTAAAATGCAGAGGGAATTCACAGGCAAACATCCCTTGGGAATGCCAGCATCAACACACACAGCTGGGACAGGCAAACTTGATTGTGCCAGGTACAAAACAGAAGAAAAAAAGTGTTTTGGAGGCAAGATTTTTTTTTTCAGGAAAAAAGAGCAACATGGTTATAAAATAGTGCATTTTCATACCAAGTTTATTTCAAACCTTGGGTTGCAGGCAGTGCTTTCCTACTGACTGCCAAGCTGGCTACTGTGTTTCTCTTCACTCTCTAATACTTACTTGATTGGCAAGATACTATTTCAGAGCTATAAAACCCTCCTGGAACATGCTTCCAATAAACTGAATTCCTTTTCTAACTAATGATTTTATTTGCCTAATTATTAGCAGCACTTGGAACAAATTAGACACCACAGTCAAAAATCCAATATGATTCAGTCCTTGCCCAGCAGCTGTTTATACATTACCCAGTGAAGGACTAGGACTGAGGTCTCCAGCTCTGCTCCTCGTGCAGAGGCTGAGCAGCAGAACAAGCAGAAAGCTACCAGGAACGTGCTGGGGAGCTGCCTACCACAGGGCATGATGTATTCCCAAGGTTAAGAACATTTGATTCAACTTTATGGCCTACCTTGACCTAGAAAAGATGCTCTTTTTGGGTTCTTGCTTTCAAGGAGTGGCAAAAGTCCTGTCTATCCACTTTGACATAGGCAAGTATGCTCTTATGGGGTGCAATGTCCCCCTGCAATGGGGGGGACAAAGTTGCCCTTTGGCAGGAATGAGGCAGAGCAGTAGCTGTAATTTCCCTGTACAAAGCAAACAGAAAGCATTTCTCTAGCAACAACTGGAGACATAATCTGGATGCAGTATCTGAGAGACTGAACTGCTCTCCAGCCCACATGGTAACAGCACTGTAAGGGCAGGTCTAGTTAAACCCAGGTAAATGCCATTCTAGGGGCACTAGAGCAGAGATTAAAATTCAGGAGTTGGAGGACAGTTATTCGCAGAAATGAAGGGTGAACAGGTTTGTGAAGCAAGTATCAAGGGCACATTTATACTTAACAACCTTGCAGATAACACTGAAATAAAATTAATATGGACCAATATTAACAGAGCATGTTGCTGAAACGCAGCAGCACAGCGGCACACCCCGCTCAACCAAAGCTGCCCCTCCAAGCAGCAGAATAAACTCGCTGGAGTCTCTTGGTGGCATACTCAAATCCCCTGGGATATAAAAAGCTCGTTGACTTGCCCAGCATGGGGAGACAGCAGCTTGGTCACGCACAGGGATTTTCTCTTAAAACACTTCCCATCTCCCTCCATGTGCAGGCATACAGCCATACACACGGTCTCCCAACCCAGCAGGGATGGGATATCCCAGCATCGCATGCTTCAGAAAGTTCAAATACTAGTCACGCCTGGCAGGGAAAGCAGCACGGGCTTCAGCATCATGGGGGAAAGGCGGCTTCCTAGGTCCCAAATCCACCTCCTACTCCATCACCTCTCCCATGGAGCCTGAGGCAGTATTTCCACAGAAGTCCTGTGTTTCCATACACCCAGGTTTGAGGCCCAGGTCAATGGCAATCCCGGGAACCTGCTCTGCACAATGTGCAGAGAGCAACAGAGATGTCCCCAGAACAGGGAACATAAGCTTTAATACAATCTTATGGGGAAAAAAGGACAATATCCTGAAGCATAAAACCACCTTAAGCACGTTCGTTTCGCAGTTGCTTGAATATAAAGCCAAGCCCTGGAGCTCTGCCAGCCAGTCAGTATTTTTACGACCGTATCAAAGCACATGATAAAACCAAAAAGCTTAAAGGTCAAACTCAGTGCCAGGATTAGTAACCAGGCTGAAGTGAATAGCATGATACCAGGTCTGAACAGGATCCTCTGGTCACAGGCACTTAAAATATGTTTGTTTTTTAGACAGACAGCAGTCATGCCTAAAACCCATGTGCCAGATTCCTCCTTCAGCCCATTCAGATGGGGAGGGATTTGTGCAAAATCTCTAAACCCTCTTCGCCAACAAGTACCAACAGAGTCCGCAGCTGTCTCAAGTCACGTACATCACCCAGAGGAGCACACTGTCCAAGCCCTTCTCTTGTCACTATTTCAGTCCCCTACTGCAGATACTACCCCTGCCAGGGATGCTCCCAACAGCAGTGAAATGTTTCCAAGGATCCCTGCATTGGCACTTTCCAAGTATCCCAGCATTAGGCACTATCCAGCGTATGACGTTCACAGGTTGGAGCCTACAAGCACCAGGAGAAGAGAAGGGTCCCCTTCTGGGTAGACTTCAGGTTCTTACCAAGAAGGCTAGAGACAGGTATTTTAAATTTATTCAGTATAAGGAATCAGTCAACTTCTATCAAGGGATTTAGCAGAAGCAGCAGCATCACGGAATAAGAGAGACCAAGGGGTCCTTTCATGCTACTTTGGAAACTGCTTGTTGAGAAAGGGCACCCATTGCAGAGCAGAAGATCCCAGCCCCAGCACTGCCCATGGAAACTGCCTCAGTGACCACTGGCAACAGAGACACCCCAAGTGAGCTGCTTGGGAGCCATGCTCTGACTGTGACCAGTCTCCCAAAAGCCAGTACAGTCACTCCAGGGTTACAAGACTTATACAGCTGGGCCGCTACTTGCTGCCACTGCTGCAGCACAGAGCACAAAGGGTTTGCAGTAGGTCCAAGATGAAAAACCATCAGAAACACCTTCTTACCCTGTGGGTATCAGCACTCTCTGCCTCTGTCACCTTCGTTCTGACAAGGCAGGAGGCAGCAATGATGGGCATGTGAGCCAGGGAGAGGGATGGGGGCACTGGTGGGTGGTGGCATATCCCCTGCTGCCCCGCATGAGCTGAATGGCTTCATCAGGACACGGTGTGACCTCCTGCCATTGCAGTCCTTCTGTGCAGCTGCAGAGCAAGGTTGTCCAATGCAGACCTCATTTTCAGCTAAATTTCGCTTTTATCCAAGGAGACAGGACGCTTCCCTATCGAATAGTCTCCAAGAGTGAATTTTAATTGAACAGATCAGAGAGAAGCTTCAAGCTCAGATTGTTTGTTTTCAACACTGGATGTTCCCCTGGCTTGGTTATTTTGGCCTTTGGTTAAGCTCCCTTTTATGTTACACATAGAGATAATTTCTTCTTTTCTATGGCAAGGCTGATCAAAACTGGGAGTGATTTCCTTCCAAAATATATTTATTTAACTAAATAAAATGACTTATTTGTTGCATTCAGTATTTTTCAACAATGCTTTTAGTTTCTGCACAAGATGCAGCATTTTATTCCAGAGGATGTAGCGTCAAATAAAAGCCTTTTTCTACCTGTCTTTCAGCAGGAAAAACATCCTTTTTTAAGGTATTGGAGTTGATTGAACATAAACTGCAATGACAATTCTTCAGTTCATGTTATTTCACTAAAACAAAAGTTTAAAATGCACATTTTTTTAGCCACAGTGGTTTTAACTGCTGATAGGAGCTCCCCCACAACAGGAATTAAGGACAATTTAGGGACTACATTATGCACAATGGGGGTTTCCGACAAGTAGACGTTACTGCAACCAATTTGCACATAATGACAAAATTACAGCTGGAGAAAAGTACTGAGGGAGGGAATGACTGGGAATAAAAAGAGAAAAACCTGCTCCCCCTTGTTTGAGCTGTCCACCACCCATCACTCATGTCCCTAAACTCTGACCTTAATTCAACACAAGCTGCCAAAAAGCTCTCATCTTGCAAAGTGCTGAGCACACTCTACTCCCATGCACCCCTCTCTGTCACCAAGACTCACTGGATTTGGGGCTGCAGCTCAGTTCCCAAAACACAGCGAGATGGCACCAAACATCACTTCTAAACTCTGCCCCCGACAAACTGTAATTTTGATTAAAGGAATAAAATTTCTAGCTCCCCCAAGCAGCCTCAGCTCCCACTCGGATTTTTCTTTTGATCCATCTGTCCCCTTAATCAGATTTTTAAACAGTTCACGGTGTCGTCTTCTTCCTGACATCGTCTGATTCATGGAGCTTGGCCGGGGCTAGAAAACTCGAGGCACATCATACAATATTATGTCAACTCTGATGCAATGTGTCTCTGTGAGAGATGATGGGGTTATACCATGCCTTTGCACAAAAGTGGAAACTAATTTTGGGGAAGAAAACACAAAGAGGAACTTTTCCAGGAATAATTTAACAACCTGCCACAAACAGAATATGCAATAGTTTCTCTATTTCCAGCTACAGCTTGTCTGATGGAGTGATTAAAAAAAAGTAGTTTTTAAAGGGTGGTTTTGACCTTGTCCCTTATCTGAAACTTCAGCTGGTATCAGCGGGAAGAGCACAAGTCTGACCTGCCACACTGCAAAAACAAGACGTAGCCTTACCCCAGGATATACTTTGCCTCTAGTAAAACCCAAGGCTGCTGTAACACGTGGCTCCAGAAACCCAGCGGCACTGCTGTTGCATACCCAGTCAAGGACAGCTGGGCAGGGATCAAATCTAAACCTGCAAGCACTGTCTCCTTGTGACCATACACATCACTTGTACGACCCCATGAAGGCACCTTCCATTCACTAAGCTGAAAGCATCTGACAAAGATGGAAAAACACCATTGTATCCCCAAAACTGAAGTAGGAAAAAGACAAGGAAAAGGCAGTAGCTTGCATCAAGCTAATAAACACCAGTGGCCACCCATGGCCTTCATGAAGGTAACTTCGCAACTCTGCTTTAAAAAAGAAAGAAAAAAGGAAAAGAAAAAAAAAAAAAATCAGACCACAAGTCATTTGCCAACAGTCACACGGCAGTCTGTGGCAAGGATGAGGACAGAAGACAGGCCTCCTGACACTCCAGTTGCTATGAGAGATGTTTCACCACAGCTTTTTCCCCTCAGAAACTGCTCTCATTAAAGCCCCAGTTCAAACATATCTCACTTCAACAGGCTGAAATCTCAGAGGAGATGAGCCCTTCCATGCCAACTCATCCGCAGGTGGTTGTTCTTGCTGCCTGGAGGAGACAATGCTGCTTCTATTTAAAAGGGGGACATTAACAACTCACAGAGATCGGTTTTGAGTGTTTCATGTGCCCACAGCAGACCAAATGCCAGAGAAGGCAAAGCCAATGTATTTTGGGTTGCCTGTCCAACTTCAGGCTTCGAGCACAGAAGTTTGCTTCTGTGGACCAGCTTGTGAATCCCAAAGACAGGAGGACTGTAAGAAAAACAGTGACACAGCATGGGGACAGGCTGCCCCAACACAGCTCAGAGACAGGCAGGCCCAAGCTGGCCTTGAAGGGGCAGGGTAGATACTGCAGTGCAAACCGCAGCATCCAGGTGAGAAATTAAATAATACACCAAGCTCTGTGCTGTCACAGCTACAAAAACCCAGGGCTACTGCCAGTTCAGACACACCTACACAAAGTGCTATCACAGCCAAGACCCACTTCCTTTGCTGAGAACAAAGATTAAAGCAGCTGGATTTTCTCAAAAGCTGCTGCTGGTTTTTAACGCGCAGCATTCATTAAGTTAGATATGCGAGTCCAAAGAGCTGCTTCAGGTCACCCCAGAAGCGTGCCAAGGCAGGGACCCCCAAATTTCAGAGATGCACTGAATTACTGCTCATGCAGGGCTTGCATTTACATTCCTATATTATCGTCTTTTGGACCACAGCTCTGGAGCGTGTAGAAGGGACAACTCGGAAGATGCCAATTTATAAAGAAATAGCTCCCAAACAGACACCTTTGCACTCCATCTATGCTGAGCACCACCACAGAGCGGGCCAGACCCTCTGACTGCTTTCACCCTTCCTAACCAGGGAGTTTGTGAGGACGCCCACTTAAGATGTGCAATCATAATTTTGGCTTTAGGGAAACCTTCCCTCAGACCGTCCGACGTGCACACCTCGGCCAGGTCAGACGGTCTGAGGACACCCATCAACTTGTTGCATCCTCCCACCAAAAACAGAGGAGAAAATCATATTGACCCTTTAAATTGTTCTGAGCACTAATGAGCCACATTATAGCACAGTGCTGAAGTTGACTGTTGCCTCTTGCTAAGCCTTATTATGACTGTAAAATTAAACAGCTCATTTTAAAAGTGGTAAAATGACTCCCGCTTCAGAACACAGCTCTCAGGGGAAAAAAGAAAGTTTGCAGTTTCAGGAGGGCAATGCATGAGATTGTCTCTTAATTACCAAAGGAAAGGCAGCTGGTTCAGTTCCTGCTATCTTAATAATTTTCCTCCCTTTGATGTCTTGATCACATCTTTTGAACAACACGCTTGAAGCTTAACACTGCAGAGAACACTTATTTTCATAATGAAAGGGAAATATTTTGCTCCATGCATAATATTTAGTTATCTTGATGGGCTGCATTGATAGGGCTTCATATATTGTGTTTCCAAGCTAATGCTGAGTTTAAGAGAGGCCTGCAGGGTAGTGCAAGACTTCTATCTAAATGATGAATATGGTAATTGGTGTACGTGTCTGGCATCTTTTAAAGTGGTATCAAATGGTTTCTAATAAGAAAGATACAAGCACCCAAAACTTTCTTGTCCTAAAGGCATAAAAAGGAAGTTCTCTTGTTTCCCGTTTTAGTTTTAAAGTTAAAATTTCTAGGCCATACGAAAATGACATTAAATCTTTGCACAGCGTGACAACGTATCTGCTGTTGTACAACATACACAGCCAAAAAATCTCTCCACTTCTCACAGACATCAGAGAAGGCCAAAAATCTGGAGCAAGCACACAGTTTTGAAAACTGCTAACAACAGGATGGGGTTTTGTGAGACTTACAGCAATCTGTAGAAAATATATTTGTATGCTCTTTTACACTGCACTACAGTCATAGGAAAAGCTGGAGGATGACCCACATGTACACAGCACCAAATTCCTTGGGACGCAGGTGGCCACATGCACTGGGATGGCCACGCTTTACAGCTGCCTGCAGTTAGGAGCTCTTTTCTTGATAAATGGGTCCCATTCAAGATGGGCTGCAATTCAATTTATCCTAACAGTGTAAACTGTAATCTGAAGTCAGCAAGGATATCCCCACTGGCGGCACACCAGAGTAAGGAGTAGTGAGTTGTGGAGAACTTGCTTAAAGGATGTTCAGAGACAGGCAAAATGTCTCCAAAATGTTTATGACCTGGGCAGAAGGTTCAGAGCTATGGCAAACACTCAGTCTTTGCTCTAATTCTCCACATACAAGCTGAGTCTTGATATTACAGGTTATATTCAATCTATCTAAACAAAACCTAGCTGCGGAGGAGTGACTTCAGGATGCAGACTTGACTTTAACCATAATACCCATTTCCTCACTCTTAGCTTTAAACCAGATGTTATTACATTTGTGTGTGTGACATTTACACTTAACAATGCAGACTCTCGTCGGATTTGCTGAAAAAGGGAACAAAACCATGATTAAACTACTTCCTATATGCACAGGCGCTTTGAACATCGTGTGTGTCACGGAGACTGGCGAGTTGGAGGTGCAACTGCTGCCCGGCTGAGATCAGACATGCTTTGAGCTGCAGCTGAGCAGATGTAGGAGGCAGCTGGCCACCGCTCACCATCACCTGTCACTGCCCCTTCCCTCCAGTGGTTACCACCACCTCACATCTGCCAGAAGGGCCAGATGTGACATCCCTTGAAAATCCAGATGAGAAAAGTCCTACTAGGAAATGGGCTCTAGTTAATCCCTGCTGTTTTGGGAGAAGGGAGGTTGCCAGGGATCAGATCTGTTGGAGGATGTGACCTCTGGCTAGGAGTCGCTGGAAGTGATGACATTTTACTCCAGCACAGGATAGCATCCCTAAGCACAACCCCAGGCTTCCACAGACAGAAAAGCTGCTCTTTCAAAAAAGGAAATACTTTGGGACTTTTTTGCTCCTGAATTGGCTAACCACAGTCTCAGAGAAGTGCCAAGACAAAGAGGGTGCAGGGAAGAGGACATGGGTTGCTTTCAGTGAGAGCTGCCCCTGGCTCAGCAGCACTGTCACCTTACACAGCAGGAGCCTGACTGGCTCTGGGACCCATCTGGTCCTCTGGCAGGAGCTTCATGAGGTATTAGAAAAGGGACATAAACCATGCTCCTGGATATGCAGCAACAACCCAAAGTCACTCATACCAGCAACACATGTGAAAGGACAGAGACATACACCTTCCCAAGCACTCCTGCTCTCAAGAAATGCAAGTGTAATTCAGATTGAACTAGAACAACAAAATTAAAGGGTTAAAGTTCATCAGCAACACTGTGGCTGGAGTCAAGACCCTTGGAGCAATCCTCCCCAGGTCAGAAACATGTCTGAAACAAGTCAGGGAGGAGTGGGACAAAGGAAACAGCCTACAACACCCACAAAACTGCAGCCATTGCTTTGGTGCTGCAGTGCAAGGGGCCCTTGCTGGTTACTGCCCTACAGAGGGCCAGGGCTGATGTGGCTTTGTGGCTCAGACCAAGACCCTCTCTCCTGCACTCTGTTCGCCAACCCATGCTAGCTCTATTAGCCACCAGCAAGCTTTGGACACGCCTAGAAGACGGCAAAAACTGTAGTTGCCTCTAGCCCCCTTAGCAGAATTTTGGACCCATTTCTATCCACATGCATTTGATACAAGGGCAAGGAAGAAGGTATTTGCCTCACTGCAGAGCAGCTTCCAAAACTTGCTCACTTTCATCTTCAGAAAAACCCTTCTATCCCACTTAAGGACACTGCAGAGACAGACCCAGACTGAGAGCAGCCCTAAAGCCAGCCCAGGTTCCTGCCCTGGCGACACTGGCCTCCCATGCTCTACTCGTCCTTTCTTCAGTGAGCTCTAAAGAGTGGAGAAAGGCTAGGACCAGCATTAACACATGCCACCTAAGTTGGTGGGAGGCAGGGGAAGGTACTGCTTGGACGTAAACAACACTCATCCTGCCCTTAGAGGAATGGTAGGAAGACAAGGCCACTACCCTCTGCAGTCTTCCTTCACACGTCTTGGCCACAGTTTCATCCTCTAATTTAGCCCTGCATGAAACAGAATTCTATCCAGCCAGTCTCCAAAAATAAAAGTAGACTGAATTTTGTTGCTGGGACAGCCCCCTACACTCACAGAGCCAGTAAGGGGCTTTTCTCCGCCTCGATGCTGTCCCCTGACAGCTGAGCTGCCGAAGAGTTGGGATGCGCCGAAGAAGCCATCACAGCTGCAGGGCCAGCTGAGAGCCCAGGAGAAACTGAGCCAGTGCATTCTGCAAAAATTTGTGGAACAGTTGCTCCAGTGACTTTAGTTTCTTGCCCCCTACATGTACATCTCTTCCCCAGCACTGGACAGCCTATGTCATTTTTATCAGCATCAGTTCGTGCTACCTTGGGAATGCTAAGCAGGCAGCTGAATTCTAATTTTAAAATTCATGTTTATTATAAAATTACATTTCTAGTGAGCTAACAATATATTTTACTTCTAAAACTTGAAGAGTTTTAGGGCATCCTTTGGAATATTACTGTATCTCTAAATAAAGCTGAAAGAAAGAGACACTTGTTGTATTGGAAGGTTGGCCAATTTTCAGCAACAGTAATGATAATAGTATTTATATCCTGTTCCTCCTCCTTCCAGCATGAAGGAGAGCTCTTACACACAGTCTAAGAGGGCAACAACAAACACAGGATAATAAAACCACAGACTGTTGAAATACAAACATGCTCAAAATAAATCAAATTAGGAGTTGTAATTTGAGAGAGGGAGGCATCTCAAATTGTGGTAATACGCTCTTCTGCTGGCAAATCCATAGCACTCCATGGCCAGAATCATCATTAGCATGTTTCTTTATGAAGATCAATTAAAACAGGGCAGAAATTAAAAGATCTTCCCAAGGAAACCCAGTGAAGCAGCACGAACTGTAAAAGAGGCCTTTGATTCACCCTCAATTCACCAGATGAATCCATTCATGTTGAAAAAACACCAAACCACACTGAAGAGAGAGAACCAAAAGCTCCCAGTCCCTGAAGCCATTTCAGATGGCTCACTAAATCTTGCAACAGATTGATCGGATACATTACAAAAGCGCTATGATTTTCCTTAGTTAATTCACGGCAACTTTGCATAAACCTTGACTTGCATTGCAAGACAATTTAAGTCATTTTAGTTGTAAAGAAAGCAAGTTTACTCTAACAGGTATTTGAGCAGACTGAGTTTTTTCAGGCAGAGCGAGAACACCACTGCTCATGTACCGTTACTTAGTAAGTTGCAGTAAATTGCCCATGCGACTTAAACTGAGATCAAAGGGAGACCAAATCCCTGTAATTTTGGAAATAGCATCTCTTTGCAAGATCAGTGTTGAGCGTGTGGAGTGAAAATCACTATTACAGCTCACTGCTCAAGCATGAGGAATCTCAATTCCTCTGCCCTATGGACACAAGCAGGAATCCAGCTGCAGCAGAGTTAATTGAGCTTTTTCCTCAGCTGCGCACTCCTAGTACAAGAGAACTACCAATTATTGAAAAATCACCTGGGAGAGAAGACTGCAGAGGGAACAGTTTTGCAATAAACATTCTTAATTTTAACCCCCTATGTATAATCTTTAAGTAGTACAGTAACAACAAGCCTAATAAGTATTTTACAGCCAGAGTTATGTTGCTGAATGTTAGCCTCTCTTTCTCTGAAGTAAGTGACAGCTGCTGGCAATCCTCCCAACCCAACTCCTTCTGCTAAAACCCATCTGCCAACAAGGTATCATGCTCCCAGGAAATGGGCCCAGTATCTCGGGCATGAAATCATTAATGCTGTCCCGCCTTACCATTTTACACTGCTTCCATGCCTTCATGGGCACAACATCTCTGGGGTGACTGGGGTGGGAGCCAGGCATCAGCTGTTTGACCCATGTGCTTGTAATCACATCTGATACAACACAGCTCATTTTACACTGAGAGGTCCCAACTGTGCAACTGCCCAGGAGATGTCTTTTCATGTCTCCTGCCTGGTCCGTTAGGAGCATTTACTCCAGTCTCTCAGGCTAGCAGCTACAATGATGTGCTCCGTAACATGTTCAATAATAACTTAAGAGAGTACTAAGGATAATCCTTGTCCTTGCCCCAGAACATATTTAGGCAGTGAGAGCAGGGGCGGAAAACCAGTGTCACCAGATACTGGCCAAGACTAGCAGAAGGGATGTTGGGGTGGGCAGCTCAAGAACTCCCAGGAATAGTCCAGTTTCCAACACACAGGTATTCACCACCTCCTGAGAAAACAGTCTCGGACAGGCCTTCCCAAACCCCAAACAAACGCCAAAACCACTCTCTTACATCTACTCTTTCCCAACTTCACCACTGATCTGCCCAGTGACAACAGGCAAGTCATGCCAGGTCTTCCATCTCGCAGGCAAAAAAAAACCTAAGACAGATCTATTTCATTTTCCTTGCAGGGCTGCACAGAGGTTTCACCAGCTGTGGACAAGGTTTTCATAAGTCTCAGAGAAGCAGTTAGCTGGAAGCACAAAGCATCACTGCAGTCTCACTAGGAGTCAGCCCTGGTTCCTCCCGACCACATATTTTTTAACCTCTCTACAGGAATCCTTTACACAGGAGCCTTACAAAGGAGCTGCAACTGAACAACGATTGCTATCCCAGCACAAACATCTCACTCCATCCATAAATATGGCTTGCAACCTTCTGGTTTATCTTTAGCAAATTACATTAAAGACTTGTGAGGGTTTCCCCTCATGATCCCCTGCACAGCTACCTATTGCTGACGCTTTCATGGTAAGCACATGCTCCAAGGTGCTTCTGTAGTTTCACTGATGCTTGTGGAGAAGTGCAAAGATACCAAATACAATTTTAACAAGTGGTCTCTGCACATTTTTCATCCACTGAACAGTGAATTTAAGATTAAGAAAGGCAAACCTGCTACCAGTTGTTACTTTTACTAGCGCTTCTGAGGCCACAAGTCTCAGTGTGAAAACTACTGTCTTAAAACATATGGCACTGTATTCCCCCCTTGGGTCTCCCAAAGAGACCAACCTCTAAGACAGAGCTAAACATCTGAAGGGCCCATGAATCTCAGACTGCTTTCATGAAGTTACTACCATCCCAAAGCCTTCTTAGTTCACTCATAACAGATTAGTCCTACAAGACTTGTAAAAACTGGCACTGAGCGTGACAGTGAAGACACTGAAAAATTCCCATGTCAGGTCCTGGGAACATTCCCCAGCAAAAGAAGATGGAGAGACACCAGCCAGGAGGATAGCTGGCCAAATAGCCAGGGTCAAGAACAGCTTTGGATGAGGAACTTTGGAGCAGAGTCAGCACCCAGCTTTATAAAGGGACAACTTCAAGCAATGTTGATTTCAATGGCAGCAGATCTATAACCACAGAACTTGGACTCATGGGGATTGAAATCCCAGGGGTTACTATGGTCTCTCCCTTACCCCAAACACAAATGCCAAAAACATTAAAAAAAGAGCAGATATGGAAGCTGAAAAGAGAGACTTTGTCTGAAACATCCCAGCATCAGTTTTGGATCATCAGCTTTGCAAACCAACCTACACAGAAGCTTGCTGACAATCACCCCAGCTATCTCAACCAATACACATATGATGTGGCACGTCATTTCTGTGCCTGCCAACACTACAAGCTCTGAATGTGACCCTGGCTCTCTCCTCCAAGCTCTAAGAAACTCTTGTTATGTTTGGCTCCCCCCTTGTCCTCCCTTCACAAAACCAGCATGCTTCCACAACGTCAATCTGGAATTATTTACTGTTGTTTAAGCTCAGACAGAAACCGCAGGCCACCTCTCCTCTCACCCAAGCGGGATGGCAGAATGCTCCCACTGCGCATTCTCCAAAGGAGCAGAGGTTGCCCAAGAGGGCTTCACCCAAGCACTCCAGCAACCCTGCTGAGCATCTCATTGGGCAAGTTGCTGCCCGCTAAGACGATGCCCATTATTTCTCCCACTCTGTTCCCAAGACCTGCTGAAAACTATTTATCTGTGCTTTCAGAACATTAAATATACACCATCTGCTTAAGATTACCATCATTAAAGCTAACATGGGAACATAATCTGCCACATTTTCTCTTCTCTGTTTTTCCAAGTGGAGCGTTGCTTGCAAGGCTTTGAGACTAGCTTTGAAACTCCCTGAAGGGAAGAAAATGAAACCATGAAAGAACCACAAGTTACTCTCCAACAAGCATCCTCCTTCATGCTGACACAGTGCACAGCTCAGGGACAGGACAGACCCAGGAGTCCATCTCCTCCAAATCGCACCTGACTACATCTGGCAAATCACCCCAATGAGGTCAACCTTATTCCCAGGTAGCTGCATCTGGCCCCTGCCAACATGGGCAAGGCTGTACTCAGCAGAACGAATTAACCCACTACATGCTCAGAGCTGCCCAGACTGAATTGTTGTCAGTGCCTGGGCTAAACAGTTCACTTGTATTCAGTCTGCAACGACTGTGTGAAGCATGGCACATGGAAACCTGCTTGCTCTGCACCTTTGTGGGTGGCCTCTTCTGCAACAGGAGGCTAGAACAGCTCAACAGAATGAAGACTAAGAAGGGACACAATCACTCTCTACAAGAGGTCAAACCAAACTGAGAGTGATGAGATCTGTTTATCCAAAAGGACAACACTGGCATGAGAACAAACAGGGTGCTTGTGAATAAAAATGTCTACACTGGAAGTTACTAACCATCAGAAGTCTGAGGCTTCCAATCAAGCCAACCCAACCACCTTGAAGGTTCATATGTGGGAATGCAACATGCTTGCACACCATTAATGACCTAGTTCTGTCCCAGGTCTGCATCTTACAGTCCCATGACCCAGACGCAATACTTTCAGCCGTAAAAGAAACCTTCTTCCATCTGCCCAAATTATTCGATAGTCTTGTGCAGGCTCTGAGAAGGCAGTTCTGCCAGGAGACATATCGCTGCACACATTGCTTTCCCTGTTTGATCTGCCTACCTTGCAAAGAAATGCCGATGCACAGACCATTGGGGGATCCTTGGATGAAAGGCATTAGATAAGTTCAAAGCCTGAATATATATTAATAGTAATAACAGACATGATACCTTTACAAAAATAAATTGCCACTTGACCCAAGGCTGGGAAGCAAAAAGTGATCTGCCAAGGCCCAGATGTGTGACACTAGCCATAAACATGTGATGGGATCAAAAAAAAAAAAAAAAAAAAAAGACAAATAGGAGAAGAGGAGGGGTGTGG
>VZTL01026340.1:247559-258454 GCA_013400535.1 Scopus umbretta
GGCCCCCCCCCCCCACCCCGTGAGCTCAGCCCCTTGGGGGAAGGAGAGCGTCTCAGCGCTGTGCATGACAGATTAGCCACACAACTCATTACCGGCAACTAGAGTTGCATGCATAATCTGCTAGACATGGTACTAGAGATGTGCCCCTTAGGGTTTTTTTGGCTCTGATGTGCAACAGCACAACACAGAGCCTTTGTTACACTCCCGTATCGGCCTCTGTGCTTACAAAAACCTCAGCTTCTTAAAAGGGCTCCTTTCCATGCAGTCCTTCCACTTCAGGGTTTCAACATACACGTCTTTTGATAGGAGTGACAGGAATAGTAGAGCCTGTCTGGCATTCAAATCGCAAACTCTGAAACACAAAGCAAGATGCGATCTTTTTTCCCTATTTTTTAAAAGCCAATTGCATTTCATCTTCCTGGAAGATTACTGCTCTTCAAATGAAATTCACTCCAGAGATAAATAGGCCCAGCTAATGTGGTAGAAGGGAGCCGAAGAAACCAGCTGCAGTGCTGGCAGAGCAGCCCCCTGAGCACAGTAGCGTGCCCCTTCCCCTCCGGCCTCCTCACCAGAGAGTGCTGCTTTATCAGCCCCTGTGTGCGACCGAGTATAATGGAAAAAACAAAATAATCATTCCCCCTGCTAGCAGCGTACATGCTTTCCCAAGGGCATAACAGCTTTTACTTACATTATGAAAGAGCTGCTTCACCCTCGACTTGAATTTTAGATTATCCTTTTCTTGAAGCAGCTATCTTACAATTTAACCTTTTCATGACTAACTATTTTTCAGTACTCTTTTCTGTGAGTTGTGGATGAAGGATTTCCAACCGCAGTATGTGCGCTGTGCGCTGCACACTCCGTTTAGGGTAATAGCAGCAAATTGCAGACTGTTTTTCATCCATGTACTTTTCCATTGTTATGAAGGCTTTGTAGAGATCTGTTGACATGATTAAAAAATAAAATAAAGCAAGTCCAAACCACACACTTTTCTTTATGTATTATATACATGTCAGGCTTACGTTTGAGACAGCTGAAGTTTACCAAACTGATCACACGTTTGGATTGGGATTCCCCAGGTTTCTTCCTGGATGCTATCCCTGCCTTCAGTTGTGCTCGCTGTTCTCGAAACAGCACATTTTGAGACTGGCTTCTGCCTCAGCCTCTGCAAGAAACTTGGCAATCCATTTTTGAAAATGCAGGCTTGTTACAAATAAAGTCAGTCTAGGAAGAAGCAGTCTTTCTTTGCATTTTCTTCCCATGTTACCTCCAAGTATATACATGGACACCAAGTCCTCCATATTAACAGATTTAAAATTCCCACCAAGCCCTTTTAAAACTTGAATTTCCTTGTTCACTGTTTTTACTCATTCAACCCCTTCTGAAACCAAACAGTAATTTTATTTGGCTGCCCATCCCCTAAAGAAAGTAGAAGAGTTTATCTGCCAATATCCAAACCAGAAAACATTTGACTGATAAACTGTGAATTATAAAAATGTATCAATAAAGGCTTATGAAAAGTTAGTCATGGAACTGCAGTCAGACCATAGCTGACAAAAGCACAAGCTTGACTCTAAGGAGAGATCTGTAGCATGCAACCTCCACCACTCAGCAGTGAAGTGCATTGGTTTTTTGTTTTGTTTTGTTTTTTATTTTTAGTTACTTTCATGCAAAAGCGAAGTGGTTTTCTCAGCAGAGAGACTTCTTTAGGAGGAGCACTTTTGGACCTCCTCAGCAGCAACATCATCCCATGGGCAGACAAAAATAGTATTTTTTTTTTTCCCAGTCATTCCCAGGTTAAACTTTGTAGGGCAGTAGTGGAGATGCTTGGAAAACCAAATGCCCTGTAGGATGTTTATTGCTTGGAAAAAGGAATGAGATCATCCTAAACCAGAAAATGTCTTGTGGAAAATGGAGCTACAGTTTCTCTAGCAGGGTCTGGTGTAGGTGTGCTTTTCAGCGGTGGCCACATCATCCATGTAATTCCAGGCATTTATTTGAATTCAGGCATGTGTTAAGCTATGGCCATGCAGCACCAGGGATGCAACCCTAAAGACAGTTTCACTAACAGGAGTCTTTCTCAGCCACTGGTCTAGTGACGGAGGCACACAGAGACCGCCTGTGAGACAAGGGCAGCTTCTCCTTCAGGACCACTTCCATCCATTAAGTAACAGCATCCGGGTAAGTGACAATTACATTGTCTTGAACATTTTGATCCTCAAAGGCATTTTGGTCACCAGCTCTTAATTTAGCATCTAACTTTGAGCATCCAAGGCATTGGTCTTATAGAAAGGACAAAATACCCTGCGGAACAGAGGAACTGTTAAAGGATAGTATAAAGCAGGCAGAAGAAGAGCATATAAATATTACTGTGCTCTATATAAATTTGTCCAGCTGTTTATGATAAATGTTGTCTTACACCATTTTTTCCTGCCCTCATTTCCTCCTCTGCTTTCTAATTGCAGAAAATAAAATAGTACAAGTCTATGCTTTCATTACATGCAACACCTGCTGCCTGTTCTGAAACAGATGTCTAAAGCATCATTAGGCAGTTATTTCTTTAGCCTTTTTCATTGGGACTAATTTCAAACATTTGTGCTAAATCCTCCTCCCTCAGCTTCCTCTGTATTTCTCATCCTTTCCTACATTTAGAATTCCAACAAAAACTCCTCTCTGTATCAGTTTGCTCCTGTTATGTTTGTCCTGGATCACGGTACTCACAGAAGGACAAAGAGAGAGACTATAGCTACTTTGAACCAGAAATTAAGTTCAAGAGATTTTATTGGGGGGGGAAAAAGACAAGGTGAGGGAAGAAAACAATGAGAGAGTATTAGTCAGCAGTGGAGGCAGTTGTTTTGGAACACCACCTGGCCTGTTACAGCTCTGGGGTTTTTTGTGGACATTACAGAAACAAGAGTTTTACATGCACGCAAGGACAACTCCTACACTCTCAATGTGAATTATTTAAATTTTGGCAATAGAAGAAAAACCCAACTCCAAGCATCTTTTTCATTTCCCTACCACCTTTGTACCTGGCCAAGAAAAGCACATCTTAGAATCAGGTAGGCCTGCAGGGCTTCCATGAGTCTATTGTTGCAGAAGACATTTGAGGGAACCAATTCGTCCTTCCTGTTTTGAAGTATCACTGCAATATTTGGATGAGGTCTCCACTCCTGGGAGGAACCATGAACTTTCCAGGTCAATAACAGACTTGGCACATGCTTCATTTAATCACATTGGCCATTATGCAGTGACATACATTTGCAATTTACCTCACCTTGTTCACAGCAGAGGTTGGACGACTTTCCTGTCTGTTTGTTCATCGCAGGCTAGGGTGGCACAGAGCTCCAGATCTAGCTGGTAGGGAAGGTGCGATCGTTGTTCCAATCAATATCAAAAAGCAAGCTAAAACAAGAGCTGTAGGACATGTTGTGCCAGGTTAATTGGCACTGTTCAGTGGTTCAACACTTGCTGAAAATCATTCCTTTAGGTTATTTCTTTCACTAGCATATTCCTGGTTATGTTATGCTCCGGCAATCTTGTTAATCTGGGCTGGTTTCAACTTGTAAATTACTGTGACTAGATTAGCATAGCCTCCATTGCACATTTAACAGATATTAGTGGGAATGGGCTGGTGGCATCCCTAGCAATCAATTACTCAACTGATGTAGATGCTACAACTTTACCAGATTTCAATGGTTTGATTTGTAGTTTCCCATCATGAATGTCTGCCTTGGGGTGATCTCTACGAGCAAACGTCAGGAAAAACAGCGCAGTCATTGCTTAAAAGAGCACTGCAGAACAAGTACTTCTTGTGGCAGCTGAAGTACTGAAGTTACCAAAACGGGTTCCTTAGGACTGTCTTGTGTGTGCTTTCTCTAGTGTGGTATGACTGAGTTTCTTCCTTCCCCTAATGGAGGCACTAATTTGGGCTTCCCTCTTCTATCAGTGCATCCATCTTCTAAAAATGTGCAGGACCATAACAGCTCAGGGACGTTCACCCCTCTTAACTAGCCAACAGATTACAAAGTCACTTGGGGTGGTGGGACAGAAGTTGACAAGTGCCCAGACACACAGTATACATCAGAGTATAATCACACTTTCTCAGAAAAAAAAGGCTAAGAGGAGACACACTAACCAGTAGACATGCAAACTAAAAGTCCACATCAATTTTACGGATCATGTCTGCAATGAAATCTGCAAGGACGTGAAAGAGGCAGGGAGAGGCAGATAGCTTGTCAGGGGAGTGACTTGTGCTTGCTTAGGTTTGGGCAAGATACAAGTGTTTTATTTTTTAATTGTTTTGTACTTGGATACCTGCAACAAAACCACCACTAGAATCTTTGAGAGTGCTACAGGGTCTTTGGGAGCGTGGGGTGGAAAAAGTGTTGTTTTCCTGAAATTGCAGCTCTTCACTGCTGCAAGCTACATGGGGAAGAAAGCTCAAGAGTGAGGTGGATGATATCTGCCTCTTCTGGTGCCTAGACAAGGAGCAAAGCACAGCCTGCTGGAATTGGAACAGGCTGTGAACAGTGCCAGGTCAGTTAGGCAAGGAGATTATACTGAGACATTCACTTGCCAGATGCTGACTAGGATTATTTGAGTCAGGAAAGAAAAAGGGAACAAAGTAGAGAGGAAGGAGGTTTGACCAGGATCTGTGGTACAGAGATGAGACTGTGAATGAAATGAAAGGTCTGAGAAATGACAGTTAGGGGAAAGAGTGGAGAGCAGAAATAGATGGAAGAAATTAGGGGGAAGCCTCTGGGCCTGACAGGGCATATTGCTGGGAATGAAACCCAAGATGCCCAACTCAGCATTTCCCTGCTGCCAACAAACAGCCACAAAAATGTTTCTGTAATGCTGGGGCTCCTGGAGGACGGTAACCAATTATTGTAACTATTCTTTTATCTCTGCGGCTGAACTTTTGTTTGCTCACTAGCCTGTAGGTTTGGGGTACGAGGGCTGGAGACTGTGCTGAAAGACGGCAATAAAGAACGTAGCGCCACACCGACAGGAAGGTTCAAAATTCAGGTTGTCCATGGGATCTGAACTTGCTCCCTTCCCTTTTAGAGGTAAGTATAAAGACACATATCTTTGCTAGGCACATCTTTTCCTCACAGGATCAGCTTGCTCCCAAAGTACACCAAACTACATATCTCTGACAAGTAGATTTTCAGTACTTTGCCTCATAATTCTCCATGTGGCTCCATGCCTCACTGGCTGCTAATTGATGAATTCTCATTCTGAATAATGAATTAGCAACTCCTTCTATTTATGGTGTTCATCACTGGAATACGCAAGTACGGACAGATCCACAAAAGTAATAGCTTTCAGTCATGTAGCAAATCTTTAAATTTTTCATTTATTGCTGTGAAAGAAAAGCTTCATTTTCCAGGTAGCTTGTATAAAATACAAGGGTATTTTATGGGTTCATGGGTACAAATTTACAATCCACAGATTTGAGAACAAGATGACTCAGAACTGATTTATCTGGATTACTATTTTTAAGAAGTCATTTAAGAAATTGTAAGAGGAAACAGGACTCCAGAAAACATATTTGGTACAAATAAAAACAGGGAGACCATCATTGCCTCATAGGAACTGGGGAGCAAAAAGACAAGACAGGCAAAGCAATATGCATGGAAGGAGGGGCAGAGAAAGATAAAGCTATTAGCAAAAGTGGAGCTTGGACTAGAACTAAGTCCCACTCCAGCAGATATCCATTCATCCACTTCCACAGAGTTCTTCTCTAAGAGCTCCCACCTATAGATCTCAAGAGCTTTTAATGACTAACATCAAGAAAAAATTGAGGCTTATGCCATACACAGGGCATTGTATTATCCCCAATTTACAAAGAGAGAAACTGAGGCACGAAGCAACCTCATCTCTTCTCTCATCTAAGCAGATGGCGGGGACTGAGGGTAGAGTTGTTCCTTTGTTTCCTCACCAGAAAAACAATCACCTTACATTTTGCTAGAATAGAATATTAAGATTCTTTGGTAATTTTTGTTCTCTGCACTGCATTTCTATGGAAACATACCTTTTTAAGGTAACATAAAAATTCTGACTGCTTTTAAAAACTCTGTTTTACTTACCCTGCCTTTTACTGCCATAACTGTTTCTATGGAAACTGGAACTGGCCATGAAGCTGTCCTACAACATGAATTCTCACTTGTCAGTTTTACATTAAAGTGCCACCTTCAAAGTCCTTTAATAAACCAGTAATAATTGTATTGCCTAACGAGTTTTCAAATTAAACAAAACAAGAAAGTGCGCTTTCACTAAATGTTCTGCACAATATTTTGTAGGTATGGTCTAAGTCTAAGAATTTTAATAGTGTGCATGATATGACTCTCTTGGTTAAGGACATGATCTTTAAACAGAGAGACAGTTTATTAGCAGTAAAAGCCCTAGTGTGTGTAGTTAGACTTACATAAAGGTGACTTATACCAATATGGGTATGTCTAGACTGCTGTCACAGAAGCATACTGTAGAGATACTGAGAAAATGGGTAAAACAACCAACAGTGAGCTCTGTGCTCCCACAGCTAGTTGGGGTACTTCTGTGCAGGTGTATGCATATGGTATTCCCTGTAGCTACAAGAGAGGGAACGCGCTCAACCACAGTAAGTGTTAGTCTGTGTAAGGTGGCTACTGTGGAAAAAACAAAGCATACAAGCTTAAGGCACAACAATTCCTTACAGTTATTCAGAATCAGATTCTGTGTAACTTAAAAATCTAGGCTCCTCCATTAGTTTTACTTTAACCTTTCACTCTTGTAAAAACTGTAGGCTGCCTTGTGTTCATTCATGTTTCCCTGAGTTAACTCAAGTGAGAAAAATCCCTTTTTCCTGTTCTTGGGGAGCAATCTCCAACAGAATGTACCCTCAATCACAGGAGTCCAGCATCGCCAGCAAGGACCAGCTTTAAAACTTCCAAGGACAGGTTCCTTCCATAGTCACTTACCCGTCTTTCCCCAAGATCAATTCTTCCCACCGCATCTCTGACACTTCACAGTTGACCAGTGCTTTTAAATTGCAACAGGGGCAGAACAGAGGGGGAAGACATTTTGTGTCTGTATCAACCTCCAATGCATAGAAAACAGGTGGCCAGGAGTTTTAGGCAGATTTTACACACAGAAATACATCTAAAACACAGGAAGTGCAGCATCAAGTTGGAGGCAACGGAACATATTAGATGCTGCGTGTATGACTATCCAAGCTTATTTTAAAGAGACCCTAAAGAGCAATAGGATCTCCAGACTATATTCTCCTCCAAGATTCAGCTGTGCAGCACTCCTCCCAAAACTCATCCAGCCCACACACTTGGCTGACACCCTCAGGAGAACCAGAGTCTTTCTTTCTTCTAACCTAAGAGAGATCACCTTTCCCACTGAGCTAGCAGTGTTCTTTTAACCCTTTCCCAGCAAAATCAGATTCTGTTAATACAGGACTCTTCAAGGAAATGGCCAAGTCAGTCTCTTAAATTAGATGCTATGCTCTTCCATATGGTCCAAGTCACCACATACTTTCCTTAAAATATCCTCAAATTCATGCCAAGTAGGCAACTTCTCCATAACCAAGCAGTAACACATGGTTAACTCCTGAAGTGAGTCTGAATTTAGGAATCAATATTCCAAACTACTTCTTCCACAGACAGCCTTTGTTTTTAAGCATCACTTCAATCTGATCAGTAATCAGAGCAGGAATCCAAGAAGCAAATCTCCCCTTTAGCCACAGACCTTTTTTGTAGGCATAAATTAAAGTTGCAATTCCCCTCAGTACCACTTACACTCAGAATTTGGACTTCTTTGCCTGCTTTTCAGAGACCGGAGGGGGTGATGGTGTGTGCAGAGAAGACGACTTCTACGGTTCTTTCTTAATCCTCTTTTATTTCCTTCTGCACAGATACATCCTTCCAGGACCTGTTCAGGCCCATATTAAGGTCTGACTAGAACATACCCAACTCGAAACAAAGCAGCAACGCTAGGAGTAGGGCAGCCTTCAGGGAAACCAACTATCAAGCCCTGCAGCAAGTCGGGAATATACAGCAAAAGAATGATTCATACAGAGTTTTCCACTATGAACAAATGCACCATCTCTTTAAGGCCAGAGTTTTCCACAGGGCTCTGAATGCAAATGCCAAATATTTTGTCATGCCTATATCTCACTGCAGCCAGGGCTTGGAATGAGGCATATAATATAACAACAAACCAGAGACCTGGCACACACGGGGCTACTCACTGGCTTTCCTCATGCATGTGGTTTATTTTTCCCTGCTATGTCAATCCTTATAGGGCTTTACCACTACATCTGCCTCCCGGAGTCTGCTATTTCAACTGTTACAGGGAAGGTGCAGAGGAAAGAGGAAGGATACATTCAATCCTTTCTACTCTTTTCAAGTTAAAGGTCTCACCTCCACACCATTAATTAAACAGATTAATTAAACAGACAAGCCCCTGCAGCAGCAAGCCCTCTCTAAGGATAAACACTGAACAGCTCCGGGCTTTGAACTGTGGCTCATAACAGAGTTCTGACTATTGCAGATAAAATGTCTTGCACAGTAACTAACCTTCTTTAGGCCAATGTTGTTTCATCAATGTCTTGTGTTCCTCTGCAAGCACAGATCTAGACAGTATTTTTCATGAAAGATGACAAGGAATAGAAGACACAAAAGACAACAGCATGGATATTACAGTGGGTCTTACTAGCTTTTGTATTTTCTTTTCCAAAGCATCTGATTTATGGTTTACCATTTATGAGGTAGGAAGCAATTTAAAAATAAACAGCACAATGGTGGCCGATTTTGAGAATTCTGGTCTGAACAGCATCCACAACAACATGCATCAGTAGCACACACGGTAGCCAGGGGAATCCAGACATGCTTGACAAGCAGTGGGCAAGGTTGCAGGATGGAGAAGGGATGCAGGACCCCGTTCCTGAATACTACTTTTCAGAGAAAGATGAGGACTGCTTTAGTAGTAGGAAAGTTGTGCACATTCAGGAATACATATTTACAGACATGGGTACACCAACACTGCCAGGAAGGACAGGGAAATCTTTTGATTGTTTGCTTGCATGTTCTTTCTTTAGCTATTATAAAGTATACATAAAAAGAAAGATCCACAGCTATTACCATATGGGAAGATCACAAGATCAGTCTTTAAGCCAGAAAAACGAGTCCTGATGTGACCACTGCTGTAAACAGCACTCTTTAGCAGTGACTTTTCTTTAGGGCTCACTGGATATAAATGTGAGGACAGCTATGTCACATCTTACTGCAGGGAAAGAGCCCAGCTTCTTTTCCAGCTCCCTTGCTATTTTAGGATGTCCAGAATCAGTTTGATACAACTTTCACTAGGAACAGCAAGGAAGTCAGCAAGAATATTAAAACAAGTTTTTGGACAACTTCTATGGAGCTGGATAAAAACAGCATTTGTAGAATCAGAATGCTAATTTTTTTCCCCCATCTAGATCATTCCAGGTAATAGCAGCTTTTCAGGGTCTTCCTTCTTCACTCCTTTATCCTGAATGGACCAGAATGAATGTATCTTATCTTCTCTCTTTAAAATGCCATATAATATCCTTCCATAGTGCTGACAACATCACTGTTACGCTCCAGCAGTTCCAAGACACGGTGCATCACCACTTCATCCAGAGAGGGATTGTAGCTCTGCTGAACACAGCTCAGGACATGAAGGAAATGGCAGCCTTTTTCAGCATCTGCAGAAAAAAAAAGAAAATGCAGCCAGGCATGGAGGAAAGACTTCAGTCTAACTGCTTCTTTTTAACTATTATAAACCAGATTAGTCATGAAAAAACCACAGTTGTCAGAGAAGAACAACACCCTCGGTACTAAAGCAGAGATGCATGTATTCGGAGGGAAGAGATCCAGTCTGTGCCTACAGTTCTCCAATTATCAGCTGTTCCCGTCTGACTTTCCTGGGAAGTGTCAGGGCTGTAACACTAGCAATGAGGGTGAAAGACAATCAGTCTTGCAAGCTCTAGTATACAGTGCTCATTCAGTACAACCTGATAACTTAAGGGTACCTTCACTGTCCACCTATGCATGCCATCCAGTTTCTGCAACTGCAAAAAAAAAAGCAAAAGCTCATACCCAACTTCAAAACTGTCTAGAACAGAAGGAAGCTCAATGGCCAGGACCTGGAACTGTTTGCCCAATGCTGGCATCTTGTGGAAAAACTGCTACAGTGCAACTTTCATTCACCTAGCAATGCAATCCCATCCCCGCACTTCAGACTACTCAGACAATTACGGAAGTAGGAAGTCACAGAACTTAAGTATCATATTTTATCTCCTTTTAAGAGGAATGAACCCTGAAAATGTACAAGAGAACAGAAATGTAAAAATAATCCCCTTTTCCTAGAGGGCAAGCCAGAGACAAAGGTCCTTAATGGCTGCGGTATTGCACACAGCTATTGTGTGCCTAGTGGAGCCATCATTTGAAGCTCAGCTGTCCCAGTCAACATTTCGTCCAACAGACCCTGTGAACCCCCTAATCATCAGTGCTGCAGGCTCCCAGTCTCCCCAGGTGCTGAACTCCACAACAGATTTCTTTCTCCTCTGTGGCTAACAATGGGAAACTAGCATAAATGAGACACATCAGCACAAATGACTTTCCTCCTCCTCAGCCCTCACCTCACATGACGTAAGGTAAGTTTGGCAAGGATACTGAGAAATTGCCATGGGCCAGGGAGGTCCCTGTATTTTGTTGTTGCTGCCTTTGTTTTTATTTTTGCCAATCTCTACTCTACAATCGTCTGAGTCCCAGAACTGCCTTAGAAGCTGCTGAGGAAAGTCACTCATAGATAGGAGGCAATGCTAAGTACTGGTAAATAAACAGTTCAGCCTAATTCTTATTAGGCTGTGAATCAGGCAA
>VZTL01026343.1:0-13452 GCA_013400535.1 Scopus umbretta
TTCCCCATTCATTATCCATATACTTTTGAAGAAATTTATAATTTAGTACTCTGACTTAAAGGAACAAAAGATAAAAGCTTTCCACGTGTTCAGTGTGTGTAAATTGTTAGCTATTAGCATTCTTCAAACCTTTAACCAAAGTGTGTATTTGATTCCCTGTGAGTACATTGGCATGCTATATAGGGCAAAACAACTTCATTTCCAGCTGCGTAAAGCAGTTCATAAGTGAGTAGATCTGAATAGGATCAGAGAAATGGAGAAATGAAAAAGAAGGGAAAGATCTGCCATTCAAAAAAGAAAAAAATGAGTAGTGGCACTATAAAATATGAAACAATATTATAAATCTAGCCTCATAGATTTCAGTATTTACTTTTCAGTTCAGTTTGCTATAAGCTCTTAAAAACCCCTCACTCCAAAAATCTAATAAAGGATTAGAAAACGGGCACTCTAATCAATATGTACACATGCTTTTTGAGATTGGGAAAAACACAGTGAACATGTTATAGAAAGTATAGTTATATTTTAAATACCAAGTTTATTTTTACAAGAAGAGCATTAATTACATGCTCTATAACTGCCCATCTTTTTATATTCTCTGTGTACAAGGCCTAGGATCAGGGATAATCAGATTCAAACATAATTTCAAGTCTTTAGTGATGAGTGCAGACTTCTGGCATACATAACATGACCTGGTATATATCGATCAATGCAGTCTATTAATTTTATGTTCTACGTGGAAGATACAATTTGCTTCTGTCATTCTAATTCTATGCACCATTTGCAAAACAATTTCTGAGAGGAGGCATCAAGATGAAAATTTCGTATGCACAGGTTCTATGATGCCGTCTAAAAATGTCTGTGCTGTGTCTGCCAAAATATTACCTATCACCATAGTTTCCATTTTGGTCTGAGAACCGATGTCTGCTCAAAATTTGTAGAACTAATGTTCATGGTACTGAAATAGTTACAGGTTGATGTCAAAAATCAGAAAGCTCCATGTGATTCACTCATTGCTGGCTTTCAAGCTTTTCTTGGTGCGTGATTCCCTCCCTCTTTCAGGAGCACTTTAGGTGAAAATGTAATTGTTTATTGTGAGTCTCTCTTGCAAAGAAAGGATTGAGTCATCCCAGCATTATGTCTCTTCCTCATCCTTGATTAAAAGGATGTCTTCTATCACGTGGCTAAAACTGTTCCCATTCTGTAACTCTGAATCTCTGAGAGGGACCCTGTTATTAGGAACCGGTGATTCTTCGATAGAATTCTGATAAACATGAGGTTGGAAGCTATGGAGTATTTTGGAAAAAATGGGACATTGCTTTCTTAGAATTTGTCTGGATTTGTATACTTTAATGAATGCAATCCCTTCTTCAAAGGTGTTGATAGTTTTTGGTTTGGATTCTCAAAGATGCTGGCAATTATCAACTCCTATGTTCTTAACTCTCTCTCTTGCTATTGAGTGCATGAATCAGACTGGCATGTGAAAATTAAATTCCTGTAGAGAGTCCAGAGCTTTGCGTGCACAACCAAGTAAAAAATCCCAAAAGGACCAGCCTTCTTTCTCTCTTATATTTCAGTGATAACTTATTTTTGGTATTTAGAAAGACTATGCTGGGTATAAAAGCTTTCCCTGAAATGCAAGCAGCCTCCTTGAGATGCATGCTGGAGCTTGGAAGAGGCACTCTAGGTTATTGTTTTTAATCTATGATGTAGGGAAGTTATGTAATCTGCACACTCTTTGAAGGTAAAAGGAAGTCTGAGATACTTGGTGCTCATCTTGATGACGTGAAGTGTGTGTGTGGTGAACACACAAAACAAAAAAACACCAATATGCATAGTAGTGAGAGATCAGCATTACTTGCTGTTGTACTGTTATGGATTGGTATAATTATGAGGGGGTGTTGATGTATGTTAATATAATAAAAGGATAAATTATGATAGATATAGGAAAATCATGACCTTTAAAATCTTTTACAAAAATTGGGAAGTACTATGTTGTATATTAACATACTATTATTTTATTCTAATAAATTAGGAAACTATTTGGCACTTAGTGTTTTAAGCTAATAAAATATCCAAATAATATCCAAATAATATCCAAACAAGATCTCTCTTTAGAGAGCTATTAATGTGAAGAGAGACAAAGGGAAGAAGGAAGTTTCATCAACTGGCTCAATGAATTTCTGCATTTCTGTTGAAGTCTTATAGGAGTCTCTGAAGGAACTGTGGTCTACTGGTGGGGTTCCATCTGCTGAACCTAGACTGTGGCTCAGTGGGTTGCCATCGATCTTGATGCTAGTTCTTGATGCAGTTCACTGCTGTTTGTAAAGGCACCATATCATACCAAAATACACTGTAGAAAAACATGTGATCCCCATTCCAGACCAGAAAACTTCAGTAGAAATTATAAACGTGTGATCTCACCAATCTGGTCAAATCTAGCTGGATTAAAGTCTAGTTAAATTACCTTTTAAAGGTCTATGCTTAGCAGTGTGTGTGGAGGGGATAAACAACAGGTTGATTGACGTCATCTTTTTCTGTGCCCCAAATTTTCCATCATGGCTACAGATTTTTTTAAAGGTAGCATTTGTTTTTAGGGACTTTGAACACTGAAGCAGGACTGAAATAATATGATTTATTAATGAAATTATTTTTTGCACAGGGACTTGTGCAAACTTTAAAATTATAGTCACTCATTTACATACCAACATCTTTAAACCAGTTCTGAAAACACACATCTAACAAAAATTTATTCCAAACCTGTATATGCACAGCTATTTGGTACAGTATGAGTCTATGTTAGAAGGAAATGGTTTGCTAAGATTGTGGAAGAACTGCCATCTTGGGGGGATTTAGATTTAAGATTGGATTTATGATAATTCTCCCAGTGGTAGCTTGTGCCCTTTGAGCCAGATCATCCTAGAGGAAAATCATCATTATGTAAAGGACATTCAAGTTTCCAACAGATTTATAAACTGCTTTCCAGACTCCTCACTGTGTGTAAAAAACCTCTTTCATTCCTTTCACATTTTCTTTCCTGTCAAATCTAGATGGAAAGTCAACGTCCTAAAACTTTCTGTAGAATCCAAACTTTAAAAAAGGCTTTTTCTTTTTATTTCAGTGTTTTGATTGGCCTGAATTACAATGTTAATTTTAATTTAATTTAATCTGAATATTCAGAATTTCAGTCAGTCAAATTGCATCTACTGGTATCTCTGAACTAATTCTTTATTATCTAAACACTTTGTGTTTCTATTCTCTCCCATGGTCTACCTAAGAAGCCAGATGGCTGGAAATTTCCAGGTCATTGACCAGGCTCTGTGGCTAAACTAGATCTTCTACAACTCATTATGGTCTGCTTTGAGGTTTAGATACACATCTGGCCCACAGAGACTAGGACTCTGAGGAACTTAGTCTTTAAAATACAGCAACTACCAATTGCAGTCAATTAATTCTGACCAACCTGGAAACTTAATGTTCAGTTACTTTTTGATAAAAACAAATCTTTCAATTTGGTTGAATAAAGTGATTAACTGTTATTTTGCTATGTGAAATTCCTCACTGTGTAAGCAGATTTAGCATCCCACAGGAAAAATTATTTTGCAGAAACAGATTTTAACTGTTTAACTGGATTATCTGTTAACTGGAGTACCATGGAACTGGAGTTCCTTTCCTCAGTTCTTTAAGTATATTTTCTGCTTGTTTTTATGTTTGGTTTTTTTTTTTTCATTTTTTTTTTTTTTTGTTTTTTTCTTTGGAACCTTGTTTCTGGGTTTTGATGTATCAAAGGTGTTGGAAAAAAATAGCAACAAGGATGTTCATATAGTAAAATATTTAGTTCCTAGATGTTCTGATTAAGACAAGCTGCCAGTTGTGAAACCTTCCTGCCAATTCAAAATGAGCAAATGACAAGCCCAGTATAGAGAGATTTGGCTGAATATTGAAATAATTTATAAATTTGTATGAATCTACTCCCAATAGCTTCATCAACTCTGGTAATCTGGAAGGTCAACTGTACTCTACAGCCATGTCATTTGTGTTGTGTTCTTCTTGTTCCATATCAATTTTCCGCTTCTGAAATAGACCACATATGATTATTTATTAAGTTAAAAATACAGCTAAAGCAGTCAACTGAAGAAAGTGAGAGGATGAGGAGAGAAGAAAAAGATGGAAAAGAATAAGTAAAGGGAAACTAGGTGACAGAAAGATGAGAAAAGTATATGAGGTTTTAATAAATGAAGTTTCTGTAAACAGGGCCTGTGAAGCAATGTGTCATTGAAAAGTTTTGTCCTACAGCAAATTTAATATTTTCATATTTCAAAATTGAATAGAAATGTGCAGAGCCTCTTCTCAGTTATATCCTAAAAATCCTACCATATTTTTTCCAAGATTTATGATTAATTTAATTTACTTTTAAATTGTACAGAAAGTTTAATGATTATAGCACAAGTTTGTATAAAATAGGAGAGTTCAAAGACCTAGACTGCATATCAAGTTTATTTGTAAAAAAATTGTACATAATTGTGTAGCTTCCTTGTGCCTCTAAATGATTTGGTAACAAGGTAAGACATACAGCATGTGTAATAGTGCCTACAGACCCAAAACGAATTAATGTAATGGCACAAGCTGTACTCTTGTCAAATTACCTCTTTTATTAGAAATGGACTTGGCTCCAACAGAAGATGTGGTTTTGAAGAAGAAAAATATGCCTGTAAAGTAAAACCATGCAATTCTGAAATGTCTTAGGTAGGTACAGAAACAGAGCCAATGAATAGATGTAGTTTGTGATCTGACTGTAAAAGTAAGATTCCTCCTCCTGTTGCAATACAGATTCCTTTAATGTTTACCCTTTGCTCCAAAACCTAACACGATAACTAAACAAAGTTGTCATTTGCTTTTCAATTATGGTTGCATCAATAAATCCTCATACTGATACTCCCCAAATCCCAGTGAATTTCACAGCAAAAATCTCTTGAATATGTGCAGTCCTCCAGAGTTACATCAAGGTAAAGAGTTATTTTAGGTGGGTGAAGCACAGTGGGTACAACCAAACTCAAAAAACTGCATCACTGTGGCTACCTAATTCCATAGGTTAATTAATCAGCTTACAATTAGTCAATAAAATATTTCAGGTCAACCTGTCATCACTAAAAGATACAGAATACTTGCGCGGGAAGGCCTTTGTCCGGTTGCTGATGGAAGAAAAGGGCAAGATGGTTCGTACGTTTGATCAGCCTGGCTTTTGCTTTTGTGAAGGCTTTGGTTCCCTTAAATAGTTATGCTACCTGGATTTGGAAAGATTTCCATCTTTCAGAAACATGACATTAGGCCAAGTTAGTAACTATTAGTACTTTGTAGATACCCACCTTTGCTCTCCAAAAACATATGCCTAGTTTCTTTTATTTCTCATGTAAAACTTTTTCATAAGAAGTAAATTTTTCCACAAATGACACTTTATTATAATCATTTTTAGACATATTAGCATTCTTTAGATATTGTGAAACCCTCTGTAACAGTCTTGATAATATGTCAATGACTATATTAGAAGTGTGTCATAATGCACTACATTCAGAAGATATAGCTTAATAGACTGCTGTGTCTGACATACAATAACCAAATATGTAGTACTGTTTCCAGTGCTTTGGATATCATGCATAAAACATTTTACAGGAAAGCATTCATTTCTCAAGAATTGAGATTTCAAAAAAGCCTAAAATATGAACTGATATAAAGCAGAACACTTCTGTATTTGATTAAAAATTGGTTTAATTTTTGAGTAAACATTGCCATTTTGATTAGTATTTTGGTAAAATAGAAAAACTAAACTCAGTCTTGTACAAAAAAAAAAAAAAAGCAGAGTCATGCAGAATGTTGAAAAAATAAAAAATGTCTTAATGTTAGAATTTTATTTGTCGTTAAATCATTTTCTTGCTTGCCACATTGTGCATAGGCTAGAGCTATTGTTAAGAGAGACATTCAAGAATTTTAAGAACCCAGTCTCTTCAAAATAAGATGTAAAAGCAGACAATGGCTTGTGGTCAGGGAGAGTAAAAATTAGAAAGGAGATTAATTAGCATGCCAAAAGAACTTTAATAAGATGAGGAGTCTACAATGGGGCTGAAAATCTCCAGCTGTGCAGAACTATCAGGAAGGAAGAAAAAATGTTAAATGAAGAATCAAAAAGGACCCCTACCTGTTTAATCAACCGCAATGATTAGAATAATTCATAGATTTCGCAAACTGTATGATGAAGAGACGTTTCTTAAGAGATGCTGGTGATCTCCACAGTAAGGAAAAAAACAGGATAGCTTGTTTCGGACAGAAAATAATAATAAAAAAAATGTTTTATGCAGATATGTAGCATGCATTTTTTTAAGTTATTTTCATTCTTATTCAAAAGAATGATGACCTAACCTGCACAGTTAACTATCTGGGTTGGGATTTGTAAAAACCAGTTTCATTACATACTTCATCCTCTATCCTTGTCTGCACTAGAAACACTTGCTCAGGTAAGTTATGCAAGTGGATTTGAAAAATGATTCTTATAACTTATTTCAGACCCCAAAATCCATAGTAAAATAAGGTCACTCAGCAACAATATACTTGTCACCTCATAGCTTCATCCACAGTACCTTTTGCTGAGCATAACTCAAATTGTATCTCTGTATTTCTGACCAATAAATTTGGGCTAACGGGAAACTTTCAGTGGGTAAAAGTAGCAGAAGTAGCTAATTCCCTTTGCTTATCCTTATTTCTCACTTTTGCCTGAGGATGAAAAACACATGTGGAAGACCTTCTCCAGTCATATGTCTTGGAAAACAGGAACTATAGGGGGTATGAATTAGAGAACTGCTGACCTACAACTTCTAGGATCCTTAATTATAGAAAACTGTGAAGTAAACAGTTTTTCTGCTTTTGAGACCTGAAGGAACAGAGCCACACAACTGAACAAAAACATCATATAGCTCATAATATGTACACTCTTAATGACACAGTTCACTAAAGCCAAAACCATGAATTTCCAAAGTATGTATTGAATGGTAAGTAACAGAATAGAATCAGGGGAATACAGTGGCAGATGAGTCCACTCTGCCGATAAGGGAACCTGAACACACAGATGTTCTTATTAATAAGAAAGAAATTTAGAGAATTGAAAACTCACAAAGGGTACCTATGTCCTACCCAACTTCTGAATTGCTGCTTTTGAGATTTTGTGGTGTAAGATGGTTAAAACAAGTCACCATCCAACATACAAATCTCTACTGGCTGCCCAACAATTTTTGGTGCTTAAATGAAGTCAGTTCTGAAAATCCAATCTCAGCTATGGAAGCTGAGTACTTCTATATAAGGCACATCTGGATAAGCAAATTAGCTAGAGATGCCTAAACTAGGAAAGTGTTTTTTTTCCAAGGAGATTGTGAATAACACATGAAGATTTTAACGGGCATTGTTTAACATGACTTCAGTTAAAGGGTCCATCCATCTTACGGTGTTATGACCGTTTTGTTCACAGAATATCCACTGTATAAAATGTTTGTTTTGAAGGGGTGTGTCTGGGACTAGAGCACAGGGAGATATTTGCCTTTTTCTGGAAGCGGTGATGTGTGCCAGAAGAAATTCCTGGGTAGGAAAAGATTTTGATTTTTTTTGTGGAACTACTGAGAACAGTCAGATGAAAAGACTTTACAGTTTATAGTGAATAAACTGCATCTAAAAGATTTGACAGGCAGACGTAGATGATTGGCCATGGCATCAAGACGCTGCATATTATTGTGTTCTAAATTTTAACACACATTTTAAATTGTTCACTGGATATGAAGAGATTTTTGAGTTTTTTAACATCAGAAAATAAAAAAAAATCATTGCATGCTTTCCTAGAGATATAACCTTAAATTTGACAATGACAGCTGAAAATATTCAGTAGTCAAAGTGAAAAATGAAGATTTCATATCTATACAAGGTATTTTTCTTGAATAGGCTAGGTCAAACGAGCTGCTGAGGTTGGTGTGGAAGTTAAAGTTCTGCAGCTTGTATTATACAAAAAGCCCAACCCTTCTGTGTTTAAAAGGTTTGGATGAAGAAGAACTCAAACCCCATGAAATTCTCCTATTTTTGAAGGCCTGAGTTCCAGGATTTATCTATGTAAACTCCTATTGCCTCTGCTGTGGTAGTTGGGGCTGTATAGAATGGCAGAAAGATTAGATGAGATGTCAGGCAGAGATGTCACACCAGTAAGAAGATGTTCTCTTTTTCAGTTCTAAGCTTGTGAGGACTTTGCTCAGACCTGTCTTGATCTTGGACCTGATCTTGGACAAGCCCATTCATCAGTGCCTTATTCTGAAGGGTATGTAAGTTGTCAATAAGCGCAGATGGATGTGTGGTTAACGCTGATCGCCTGAGCTCCCGTGCTCTCTGGATCTTTGTTCGTGTTGGCTTTTTGACAGTAGTTGTGTCAGCAGAGATCCACAGATATTTAGCAATCTAATCATAGTCATGAAGAATGAGAACTATGAGCATTTTGGAGCACTTACCCCACAGGAAAAAAATTAAGGATTAAGTTGGAATAATAGTGGAAGAATAGGGAAAGTCACAGAAGACCAAATATATTAAATCTTAAGGTCTGCAGTGGCCTGAAGTAGAGGATGTCAAGGAAGATTATGAGAGACGAATATTTTGAAGCAGTTCAAGACACAAGTACCAAAAGGGGTAGCTGAGATGCAGCTAGCAAAAAACATCAAGCTTAATGAGAAATCACTACGAACATAGTATGTATTAGTACAAAGAGGGTAAAAAAAAGGGAAGTGCCCTGTTGTGGAGGAAGAATGTACTAAGCAGAAAAATGGGAGAATCATTTAAAACCTGTGTACTAAACATCGATAGCATGTAGGTGGTTAACTCAGCTATCACAGCAATGACAAGAAAAAAGAAAGGGCTGAGATAAGGCTTTGTCTGTAACAACTCTAACAACTCCATTTTTGTAATTTTTGCAAAAGTGTGATTGTTTTAATCATCTTACAAACCCTGCCCCGAATACTTACAAAATTGTTTGAAAGGATCTCAGAATTGTTAGCAATTGCTTCTGAGAAACTGCAGAGAACAAGTGGGGTACCAGATGACTGTAAAAAAGCAAATTAAAAGTTTTTTTTCTAAAAAAGGAACCTTCAAAAGAGCGGGTTGAAAAAGGGTCAGAAAAGGAAACTCCTGTTGTCCTACTCTCAATTTCTAGAAGATACAGGGACAGGTAATTCAGTATACTATTTATAAGCATCTGGAAGATACCAAAAAGATGCATAGCAGTCAATGTGTATTTGACACAACAAATCGTATCAAGCCAAAATAATTCCTGTTTATGAAGTAATCCTTATGCTAGTGGGAAGGTATTCTAGTGATCTAGGCACTGATGGCAAAAAAAACAGGTAGCCTGATTGGAAAGATTCAACAGGATAATAAAGAAAGTGATCAGAAGTCTCAAACCCATGGTGTAAGAATAAAACAATAGGGTAAAAAATATGGTAATAAACATATCACAGGGAGGAAATAGGAAATGGGTATACAATAGTTTACAATATAGAAGGTACTCCTGAAACAGTGGAAGACAGTAATTTTGGTGAATAGGATTCACCATTAGAAGTTATAAGCTTAAACTGCAACAAGAAAAACTCATTTTGGGTATTGGAAACTGTAAAAGTCACTGACACAGATTAGTGTGGAGTTTTCATCACTGACAGACTCCACCGATGGCGACTCTGTGGTCTAAAAATAGATTGAGATTGACATCTGCCAGGAGTGACAAGGTGTGGCGGGTTTTGCTCACAGGCAACGGGATAGCTACATGTTCTCTTGGGATTCCCTTTAGCGTAATTTTTAAAAAATATTTTAAACTGTAAGGGCTGTGTTATTATATTTGCATAATTTAATTCCATGCTTTAGTGCCTTAAATGAACACATTCTTCATTTGCAGGAAGCGCGTAAAGCACTTTTGATACACAGTGTTCAGGGCATAAATTTCTTTGCATTTCCTAGAAATTTCTCAGCACATTCCCTCTGTTTCATCATTAACCTATACATACAAACTTTTCTTCCAATGTATCTCTTGGTGCATCTGTTACATGATTTCAGCACCCTTTCATACGACATACAGATGTGTACAGAAAATATATATTTACATGTATACTACCTCTTTTTTCATCTCTCTATCCTTTTCGTTATGCAACATCCATATTGTTTAGGACAATCTTGCAACCTTCTACAAGTATATTACCAGGTACACCATCTTCTTTGCTATCTCCCTGTAGGCTCCATCAGCTAGTCAGAGGCAAAGCAGCCTGAATAGTTCTGATTTTAAACTAGTTAATTCTTAATAACTGAGAAATCTATATTACTGAAAACTTGGAAAATACATCATATTTTGAAATTAAACAGAAAGACAAATTTTTATTAATAACAGCAATATTTCTTAACTGGGCAATGATGAAAAGAGCTATCAGTCAGAGTTTCTAAACTCTCAGTTTAAGATTATGTATCTGTTACCATTAGTATTATTCTTTATCACTAGTGCAGTACTGGATTCCCTGTCACATCTTAAAGATGCTATTGTTAGGCACATCAGTATGTAAAAATACAGATACATTCTCTGTGAGAAATGTACTTACATTTAAGATAAAGGAAAGAATAATTCTCAAGATACATAAATTTGATCTTTGAAGAGCAGTGAAATTATTGAGAAAAAAAAAGAAAACTTCTTAGTTTTGTATCTTCAAAATGCCATTTCAATCAAGTATCATTTTTTGTATGCTTGAATAAATGGAATTACCAACTTGTCTAAAGTCCTTGATCAGAATGAGGCTCTTAAACCAATTATGTGGAGATCAGAGTGCTTAAAATTATGAGGAATACGTTTAGAATTATTAAAGGCTTCAAATAGCTTGGTTCAGGCAAAATTACATATAATTGATCATTTAGAATGTGTTGTCAGTAGAAACTGCAGTCATAGGGTGTGGAAGATCACTTTTTAGACTAAGCACAGTGAAACTTTTGTAAAACTCAAACCATACCAGAGCTCCCTTTTCTAAGGATTTTTACTGAATGCAAATCCCAGCCACTTTATTCCTCTTCACTAAGTATGGAATGATGCACCATAAGTAAACTACTGAATAATATTATTTGGATGAAAATGTGAAACACAGATGGAGCAAAACCTAAACAGGTTACCTTGATTGCTAGATAAGTGAAACCACGAATTGGGGGATTGGGATGGCTTTAAAAAAAAAGTTTAAATAAGCGATTCTTTAAAAAACCCCCAAACATTAGTTTACAGAGAAATTTCTTCTTTGCCAAAGAGCAAAGCGATTTGTAGGAAATAACCATTAAGACTGATAAACACAAACTGGATTGTCAAGGGAATGATTGTATAAGGGTCTGACTCTATGACCCTCCCTGAGAATAACATGACTGTTATTGATTCTTATTTAGCCTCTTGTGCAGCCCCTCTATCCCTTTGCTTTGAATTTTATGACTCATTTATTACAGAATATCATATCATTCTGGATAGGTAGCGTTTTCAGAGTCAGGCACATAAATCCTAATCTGGCAATCATTCCCTGTACCTGTCAGACTGGTGACAAGATTCTCCTTGATTTCAGTGATACAGGTTTAGGAACAAAATGGCATGTATTATGCAGTGTAAGATGCAGGTTAGCAGATTTAATTCGTACTTTACTATCTGTCTGTAGTTAGAGTTTATGACCAACCTCAAAACTTGCTAAGATCAGTCACAATCTCATATTCACTTTTCTTTTTGCACGAAGTGGCATTTTTCTGCTTATCAGATTTGAGAATCTCTTGATGGCCTTGGCCCTAGTTTCAAGTCTGAAAGTAACTCTCAATTTTTACCATGGAGAATACTTTCAGATACTACACTGGGAGCGTTGTGTTCTCTTAACATACTTCTTAGCAACCTTGTGGTGGATTAGCCTTGGCTAACAGCCAAACTTCCTCCCAGCTGCTCGCAGCTCCTTGACCAGTAGAACAAGGGGAGAAAATAGGAAGAACAGGAATGAGAAAGCTCAAGGGTTAAGAAAAAAGCAGGGGCATTGCTTACCAATTACTGTTGCAGACAAAACAGACTTGGCTTGGAGAAGCTTTATTTACTGCCAATTAAAGTAAAAACATAATTGCCAATTTGGGTAGTGGGAAACAAGAAGACACGGGTTAAACCAACACCTTTTCTCTCCCCTTTCCCAGGCTGTTTCATTCCAGACTCCTCTCCCCGACCAACACAGGGGGAAGGACAATCAGTATGGAATAGTTTCTCTTCACCGCTCACTCCTCCTCATGCTTTTCCTCTGCTCTGGCATGGCTTCTCCACAGGCTGCAGTCCTTCAGGAAAATGTGCTCTGGTGTGCGCTCGCCACAGTTCCATTTGCTCTGGCATGCGTCTTCCATGGGCTGCAGTGCTCTGCCATGGAGCATCTCCACCTCCTCCTCCCCTCTCCCTGCCCTTGGTGTTCCCTCCCGTTTCTTACCCTTTCTGTTCCCACCTCCTCTCTCCACACCGCCTGTTCTGCCCTTTCTTAGCTATACTGTCACAGAGGCACCGCTTGCTTTGCTGATGGGCTCAACCGTGGCCCACAGCGCCTCCACTGCGGAGCTGGCAGGAATCAGCTGTCCCCAACATGGGGCAGCCCCATACCTCTTCCCACAGAGGCCACCCCGCCTGTCCCTGTCCCTCTCCCGCTACCAAAACCCTTGCGAGATACAGCCAACGCAAACCTAAAAAGCCGCGTGTTACGCAGGTCTGGGGAACAGAGTTAACATTCCAAAATCAGACGAGTTGGGCCAACAGGATGGCAGATAGAATTAAAAATTAAATATGGAGTCAGCTATGCCGGAAAGGTAATTGAACTATTTATGCACCTTGTTAATTTCTAAATTAAATTTAACTAATTTGGGAAAGAAACCAGATGTCACTGACGGCTTGGAGTTCACGTACAGCTGCAGTTTAAAGCCCAAAAAGCCAGAAAGGGGGGGAAGAGCGCGTGCTGCCTACAAAAGGGAGCAACACAGGCGGCGTGACAATGCCGACATGTACCTAAACCAGCAGCCAGAGCCGATGTCAGAGCTTGTGTCTCTCCTTTCCCCTGAGGTACAGCAAGTTTTACCTCGAAATTACTGGGAGTTTTTAAAGACTGTACCCGCCTAAGGATTTTCGCAGGCGTAACGTGGGGTACGAGGTGCCAACGCAGCTGTAGAGGTGTTCCTTCCAGCGGCTTCCACCCCCACCTGGAGGTGCCGGCGGCACAGCGCGGCTCCTGCGGCGCCCTGAGGGGCGCGACGAAGGAGGCGGCCCGTGCCACCGGCGGGTCCCGCAGGAGGGCGGCAGGAGGGCAGGGGCCGAGCCTCGGCGCTGCCCTACGACCATCACCGCAGCCCCGGGAGCTCCGCAGGAAGACGCCC
>VZTL01026346.1:14979-27824 GCA_013400535.1 Scopus umbretta
TTTTTTAAATTCTGTTGTATTTTTAAGAACAATGTAACAAGTCTGGAAGAATTTTAATTCTTCACCAAAAAAATAAAAGAAAAAAAGGCAGACCGAACCACAATGCACAAAGTGTGCATCTTAAAAGCATTTTCTAGATTAATTCTATCACTAGCAAAACACTACAAAATTGAATTTATTCCATTAGCCTCAATTCTCTAAGCATGTGGTGCCTTAAGCAATTTATCCACTTAGTTGTAACAATAACAAAGTATTTCTTTTAGAGCATTAAAGCAGTGTTATTTTCTAAAAATTTTGAACAGTAAATATTTTACCATGTTAATTAAGTATGTTTGCAAACACCAATTTGTTATTACAAATGGCAGAACCAATACTTTGCCTAGGATCACATGAATTGCACAGATCAAACTCCGATTTTATCGTTGGACATATGAGCAAGATGAACAAGGCCACAAAACCAGTGTTCCTGCTATGGGGTGACACTCCACTGAGGAAGAAATGATGTCTTAAGTGCACTTTCTGTTAGGATGTTCAGATTTAATCCAACTTTGGTTTCATACTTCAACACTTTTACCCAACACTGTTTGCTAACAATGGCTTAGACAATAAAACCCAATGGCTTAGATAATAAAATATCACAAGATACCCTGTCACATCACACATCAAGTTAAAATTTAAAAGCTTTCTCAAATTTGCATGTGCAACATTTAGGCAAGTGAATGCTTAATGTTACTTTGATGAGGTTTTACCTTTCTATAGCATGTACGAGGTTTCCATGGAGTCTAGTCAGCCAGCTCAGAGAGGTCTGAACCAGAGTCAAAGGGTGCAACGTGTTTAAATAGAAACAGACTCCTGTACAAAGTCAAATATTTAGGAAATGACAGATCACAAATACATTGTAGGTATCATCTACGTGCTTATTCTGAGAGAAGTCAGCCACATTCCCATTCTTGTCTAGAGATTTCTGCAGAGATTTCTGAATTGCTGCAAGGAAGAGAAAGAAAACAGATTCTGTGAAAGGTACGGTTCCCATATCAACAATAATATTGCTTTCATTTTTTTTTCCACAGAAGTCTTTCATTGAAAGCAAGTTCTCCAGGTATATAAAAATGCTATAAAGTTTCCTGAAAACATAATCCAGAATTCCTGCACTGTCAATAAAACATCCAAAGTTAGGTGTTTCCAAATTGCTTAGAAGGTAGCAAGTTACAACTTTCAAAGCTCCTCTGAAAAGACATTTCTCTTGCCATTGAACAAGCTGGAATTTTTTTTCTCCAAAACCATATTGGTTTTGATAGTAATATCCACAAGGGGAAATTACAGGGGGAAGGAGTAGAGGAAGAAGGACATTCAGATCTTTGACAGGTCTCCCTGGACATGCCTCTGAAAGGTTAGGAGCTTACTCTGGGAAATTTGCACTCACAGTGAAATACAGTGTTGTCATTGGACAGCCCACAAAGAGTTTCATGAACTTGCTCAAAATTTCTGTACAATGTCACGTATCAGCACCAAAATAATTCTAGGCCTATTTACAAACATATCAAGCAGGTGGAGCCGTACAACGTGTCACATTACAACAGAACAGTCTGCCTAGAATTCCTAGCTGAACAGTAAACAGTATAAACCTCTTTGGTACTATTAGTACAGAAGAAAAATAGTTAAAATGATAACTACATTTTAAGTAAGCCTGTTCTTGGCTCTCTGTTTGGTGCAGTTTCACTATCTGTTTCTTCTAGACCTCCTGAATCTGTTTAAATTTAGAACACATTCTTTTTTAAATGGGTTTAAAACGTTAGTGATTAACTAACATGTACAGGACATATTTGATAGTATCTACCAATGTAAAAAAAAAAATACTAAGCCTGAGTAAGCTAAAGTCTTTCAAGTTTCTTTGGAACACCCTAAGGTTTGCTCGATTTCTTCTCCTTGTGTGACGTACAGCTCCCTAGAACAGCTGAGACAACTCAAGCTCCTACTTCGAGGAGAGCTTAGTACAGAGCCCGACTGTTGTAAGTTCCCCAAGATGGAGAACAACTAGACTTATTAAGAATAGCCATATTATAGTGTCATTTTAGGTCTGGTTTAGAAAAGCATTTGGAATGCTTAGAGGTTTAGTTTATATCCAGAAATTGAACTAAAAGTAATGTAGGTATTCTCAATATGCCAGTATTACAAGACTTTTACTTCTGATCAGTCATACTGAGAAATTCTGTATCAGGTTGTTCAACCCAACAAACAGATTAAAAGGTTACATTAAAATCTTGCTTAAATTTCAAAAGATGAGAATGGTTTTTATTCTTTATAACTGATACCTTCATCCCAAATTTTCTCTGACTTCCCTCCAGCATTAGAGGCTATGTGTAATGTAGACCACGTTGTCTGCTGTAGATGACAATTTTTTCCCCACAAATTTTCCAGACTAAATGTTTTTGTTTGGAATTCTGCCAAAGTTGAAGTTCAATATTTCATCTGGTTCTAATTCCCAAGGCAAAAATGTCTGCCTGTGAAAACTTTCCTATTACTTTATATAATAAAATTACATGGTGCCAATCCTTTTGTTGTTTCCCAAGAATTTCTACCATTAATTTCCTACATTAGGTAATAAACTAGTAAATTAGTTTCCAAAGCAAAATTGGAAATAATATAGAGGTATGTTCTCAGACTATAATATGCTCTGTAGAGAAATGTCTCATTTCCAACCTCATTCTTGTCTTACAAACATTTTAAAATAAAATAAATGAAACCATGAAGAACACAAGTTCTGTTAGAAGAAAGCTATGGCTTGTGCTAAGCCCACAAAACCAAGGGAATAAAAAATGAGATACACAAAACAGTCCAATGCTGACCTTACATCAGCTGTAAACTCTCGGATCTGCCTACTCCCTCCAAAGTCACTCATTTGACTTCAGGGCATTTTAAATAAGCCTTTGATGTTGGAATTGCTACTGTACAGCTGGAGAATAGCAAATGTTGAATTTAAAAAGCAAAAAATAAAAGCAAGTTGGGTAACTGCAAGCTGGTAAGTCTAACAATGGAACAAGTTCTGAAGGGAGAAAAAATAATGGTAACAGTTTAGAAGATGCTCCCCAAATATACTGGGACAAGAAAACTGTAAATGCTGAGAAGGAAAAAATTGACACTTGAAGGCACTTACAGCAGGACAAGTAGGTATAAATTAACTACAAGTTTAGGCCAGTGATTAGATGCTCCAGATTATCATCTCTAATTTAGTTCACAAGCATACAATTCATGGTTGTGGCTGCCTACCTGGGCAGCTATGAAAGCCAGAATTTTATTCTTAAAGAGTGCAATTGTTTTTGAGGACAGAATACTATTTTTGTAGTTGTTTTACGTATTCATAGCAGTTCTAGTGAGTAACAAATATGACATACAGCATAGATGTTAACGTTATGGCTAGTAAGACAGAATTTTTAGGAATCATAATAAGTATTTACAGGCATCTGGTCTGAAGAAAAAATAAAGGGAAGATAGCTGGGATCTATCAAGAGGTGGGAAAATAAGCATCTCCCCCAATGGTCTTTTGACATACTAGAGCTAAACTGCCAAGTCCCAGCACCTAACCCAGAAAGGAGCCTGGACCTTCCAATGAAACTGTGCTAATGCTGTGGCTGCAGAACTGGAATCAAATAAAGCAGGCAAGCAGCCCATCAGCCCAAAGCAGGCCAAGGCACAAGGCTGCCCCTTGCATTATCACATTGATAGTAAGTGTGGCCAGGCACCACATTATATCAGTAGTGCAACCATCTGGTTTTACCAGGAAAACAGATAATTGTCTGGCTCCAACCGTGACAAATAAATAAGCAAGAAGTTGAAACCCTGACTAATTAACATATTTTCCAAATATTCCCATTTTCCATCACATCCTTGTGTCAGGAGAGTCTCAGCAGCATCATGCATCTCCCACACAGCTCGATTTGCTATGACGAGAAGCGTGAGGGGCTCCTGCTTTGGCTCCTGAGACTTAGCTTAGCAAAGACCTGGGCTTTGTTCCAGTACTGCAAGGAAGTTAATAAGGCCATTTACAGTTTACAAACTACTTCCACTTGCATTGACCATTGTAAGCCTCAAGCAAAGCTGTCATGAGGCTTTTGTAGGGGAAACCTTAAGGGCTTTGGTTAAGGCTTGCTGTCAGAAAACTGCTTGAAATGAATTCAAATCACCAGGCTCCCTTACTGAAGGTCAAACACAACATTTGCAGCTGGAATTGCCAACACAATAGCAACATGAGGGGAAAAATAAAGACCTATCTGAGAGGAAGACACTGGCTGCTTTGTTAGCATTTTACCCGCAGCTGTGGGAGAGGGGAAACAAAATGGCAGGCATGGCTCTGAGAGGGGGCAAGCAGAGCCTGTCAGGAAGGTGAAACTATGAAACCTTCTATCTTCAAAACAGCAGTTAACCCAAATGTCTGAGTTTACTTTAAAGACTGAGGGGACAGTCAGCCTGTACCAGTGGGAGGAAGCAGGCCTGAAAATCTCCTCTCTGCTTTCTGTGCCCTGCAATGAGCAGGCTGACTCCTGGTAAGGGGAAATTTCCCATTTGGCAGGATGAAGGGGCGACCTGACAACCCCTGGCAGGCACCCAGTTGGGACCTCCATAGCCACCATCTAACAGTCCCACCATGTCTTCACACAGCAGAAAAAGTGAAAACCCTGTGTTGCTCCTCTGCCCCACAGCACATGGCTGTGGGCATCTCATAGCTCATGCGGGTTCCCAATGAGCCAAGATGTCCCAGATGAAGTGCTGTATAGCATGAATGCCTGCACTTAGGACCAAACTCAAGACGATGGCATAAGACCCTCCCTCCTGGCTTATCCCATGACATGCTGCTCAGGCACTGGAGTGACTTCCAGAAGGCTCCCATTCCCTAATGTAATTTCTTGTCTTCATTCACACTGCTGTTGGCAGAGGCGAGAAAGCTTCAGCGCTCGGGAGAATTTTACTATGAGGAGGTTTCTCTAAGCAAACTTCAGCTCGCAGAAGGGGTGTCAGAGAGCTGGGAGTGGAGGGTGACCCCAGTGCCAGCCATGTCCTCCCTGACAGGGTGCAGCCCCATAAACTTTGCCCACTGCGGTTAGAGCTGCGTGCCCTGTAACCGGCAGGGACCATCAACAGCCCCAAACAAGGTGGTGAACCAGGCCCATGGTCTGCCTGTGGAGGGAGCCCTGTCAGAAGCAGCAAGAATGGAGGACTGGAGAGGAGCTGCTGTGTAGGCCTCACAGGCCTCTGGAGGCAGGGCTGGCAGCAGATACTCCACACCGCTGTTCAGGCCTGGCCATCTGGGGCCGAGCATCGTTGTGGCTCCTGGGTCCAGGGGCAGAGGGTGATTAGGGCCAAGTGAGGCTGTTCAGGGCCATTCAGAACCATTAGTGCCCTCAGGGCACGCAATCTCATAGCTCTGACAGCATTTTTTAACTTCACTATGATAGCTCATTAAAAAAAAAAAGATCTACCACATTTACTGGAACTTACCACCTTGCTTTGTTTCTTAAATAATTAATCTTTTGGGCTCAGCTCTGGCCAAGGGCCCAGATTCAGGACACTTTTCCCTTTTCCTACTCCAAATAATACAGTCATAAAGAAAAGCATTAAGGTGTGGCCAATTTTGTCCACTCAGAATTCAGCCTTATTGAATACATTTTTGGACATCTTTCTAGAAGAGATGCATCTTAAACATTTATCTGAATTTGTATTAAAAAGTAAGAGTCTCACTTGCAGTGAGCCAAGCTTCAAATCTTACAAAAAATGAAACATGTCAAAAGAGTAGCAGAAAGCCCAGTACCTATATGTGCTGAAGTGTGCTGACTCAGCAAGCTGCTCACACCCCTAACAAGTGAAGACGACTAATGAAACTGGCCCCTGGGACCAGAATCAATTTATTAACCAATATGATCTGGAGACCTTGGATCCTCTCTCATTTTCTACAAATTGTATTGTTTCTTGTTGAAAGCAAAATCCCCATGGTATGACCATCTCAGGATCACATGAATGGGTTGAATTAAGGAAACCAAACAAGAAGAGGGGAGGAGGACTGAGTCTCTAATCCACAGAAACCATGTCAAATGGGAATTTTGAAGAATTATAGTTTAAACAGATGGAAGATTAGGCCTACCCCATTTCCAAGGCAGTACACATACATGCAGCTTCAAAGAGTTGTTCAAAATTTATTACAACACTAACAAGAACAGAATTAGTTATCATCATCCCTAGAAATAAAAAGGGTTGATCCAATGCTACTAGAAGACAAACCTAGGATTCTGAAAAAAGAAGATAATTCTGTTTGAACCTGGCCAACAATCATTGGCTTTTATTGTTGATACTTAGTGACTGCAAGATTATCCAGGAAAATTTTTACTTCTATCTTTTCTATCTATAGTTCCTGCCTAGTATCTTCATGCATAAAAATCTAAAACTACCAGAAAAGAACCATTATTTTACTTGTTAAAGAAGCCACAGTTTGACTTGAAACAAGGGAGCCTTCCTGTAGCACCACGTTTGTTTTCTTTTAATAGGAACCAGAGCCTAAATATCACATTTGGCTATGTTGCCCTTTTGCAAATAAACCCTGAAGGAATACGAGGAACAGATACTGTAGTTAAGGGCTCTACAATGCCTGCAGTAACACCAATCTATGCATCTTACTGAACTGTGCCATTTAACAAAGGGCAGATAGAGGAATAGGCAAGGAAAGGAGGAAAAAAAAAACCAACAAAACAACAAAACCCACACACACCACTAGGCTACATCCAAGCTTACTTAATTTAAAATTAAAAAAAAAAAAGAAAGAAATGAAAAAAACCTCAAGACAAAGACACACAACTGGCTATTTTCTACTTCTTGCTGCTTTATTTTTAGTACCCTTGTAGCCCTTGTGTGGTCTCCATCAGCTTAGTTGTTCAACTTAATTTTTAAATCTCATGAATAAAATACAAATCATGTTCCAGGAACATTATATGAAACAAAAAGCAGACTTTATCTATTAAATTCCACAATAATTTTCACCTCACAGGTGGCTGCAGCCACCTGTGAGGTGAAAAGCATATCTGCCCGCCTCACCAGACTCACCCCTTTTCAGAGCACATGCTATGGTTTCTTACTGCCAAGCGTGTGGTTAGTCTAGAGACAACTCATTCTACGAGGCATTACGGGCCTGACGCCAGTACCTTTATTTGTTCTGGAGAACACATCATACCACCAGGATCCCTACTGAAGAAAATGAAACTATAAAAGAAAAAATTAGAAAGAACTAAAAGGACCTACCAAAATTCAAACTAGATGATGTGGAGAGCAACCTAGCTTGAGCAGAGTGCTGAGCTGTGTCCCAGATGTTAGCAAAAGATGCCGTTTCTATAATTTTAGATAGCAACGGATTTATAAGAAACGCAAAGCCTGGGGGGGCAAAGAAAAACTTCATTCTTGGTTTATTCTTCTCATAATACCAAACACTCTAATTTTTATTATAAAGAAATACTTTAAAAGGTTCTGAGAAAATAAAACAGCTAATTACATTAAAAGTTATTTTAATATAAAGAAATATATAGCCCTGGGTTTAGAATTAGAACCTGAAACCAGAAGCCTCACACCTCCTTTTGTGGTGACACACGCACACACTCTGTCCAACCCCTGCAACAGAGGCTCTCTTAAGCAAATCTCAACCTTTAAAAGCCACGTAATAAGCCCAATTATTAAGCCTAACATTTCAGATTGAACTTCCCAGGGAGCTCTGTTTTAGTTTTATCACCAATAATGTGAAATAGTTTAACTTTGGGTTATCATTTTCCTCAGAATTTTGCAGAAACCTGAAAATCTTTTGTGGCATTGATTCTGCTTTATGTCCAGCTTCCATTTTCAGGAGAATGTTTTGGTTTTTTTTTTAAAAGTAGTAATTGGCATGTGGTATCTCTTGTTACCCCTCTTGGAGCTCCAGCTGATCTCAGCTGCATGATTTTAAAGATGCAGTACCATCCACAGCAATGGCACAACTCCTGTCTGACACCTGAGTAAATCAGGTCAGCCACCTCCTAGAATATCATTCTAATTAATCCTACCTCTCTAATCTAACACAAGAAATTAAAATGTCTAGTCCAAAGCACCAGAGGACTATGGACCCCTGGCTTTTAGCTCCACCCTCCTTGTCTCCATAAGCACTGCAGAGCGACGGAAGCTCACTTGCAGATGCCATTGCAAAGCAGCATATTCCTGGTCTTACAGGTTTAGGTGACAGTTACAGGGGGCAAACAGCCCAAATGTATGCTGACCTGTAAAAAGGCTTTCAGCTTCCCAGGAGAGAGGTAATTTTTAAAGATATTTTGCGTTGTTTTCTCAGACTGCAGATGGGTCAAGTTTAGTGAAAATAAAATGATTACACTGTGTGTGATCGTGTGCTTTTTCCCAACTAAACCCTCTGCCGTCTATTTTAGGAGGTCTCACATGTCTCTTAGCTGTCACTTCTGATAAGTGTACAACTGCTCTGAGGACACTGTACTACTGTAGCTCCCTCCATCAGATCTGGCTCTGCTGTTTTTTTTCCCTCCTCCTTTGCTCGAGTTACCTTAGGCGCCAGGAGAGTTCCCTCGCAGAATTTATTGTAGCGATCTTAATTAAATTAATATTCCTGAGTGCAAGGCTACTGGGATCTGAGGCTGGTATGAGGTTCATCGACTTTCACTTAGAGGGTAAAGTTTCCAGTTTTCACTCTCACGAGGCAATATGAAAAATTTATGACAGAAGCAGGAGAACTTTTGCTAGAGGCAATGACATCCCTGTGCAATTAAAGCACTTTCAAGTGTCTTTTTTTCCTCCCTTCTCCTTCCACTCATCTTAGAAAACAATATACAGAGCAACTTTATTCTGCCCGTACATTTTTAACTTAAAGATCTGTAAGCAGTTGACAAATTATAACCTGATCATAAAAAAATTCTTACAGTTTGAAATGTAACATATTGTACAAGGTTATGGCCAGATGGTAAGGAGCTTTTTTTTTTTTTTTTTATTAAAAAAAAGAAAAAAAGAAAACCAGTTCTAAAGCTTTCAAGCAGCAGAAGAAAATCCCTCCACAAATAGCAACAGAGACCCTGTCTTGCATTCTTAGGAGATCACAACAATTCTACTGAACCCCTTAATGAGCAATTGCGGGAAAGGGCAAGGCTGAATATGGGGGCTCCCAAGTTTTATTTATGCTCTGTAGTTCTGGTGGGAGATGACTCTTGGCACTATCCTGAGAGCCAGGCTGCGGTATTTAACTGCACCACATAGTGTCATCCTGCTGTAAGTTGTGCACAAGCAGTACCCCTTTTAAGAGAACCAAACGTTCAAAGCAGCAGAGATACACCGTGTCTGTCTGTCTTGACTGCCCCATGCGCTTGGGCAAGTCACACAGTTCTTGAAGAGCTATGCATTTGATTCCGAGCAGCTCTGGGATGGGATGCCTTTGAAGAAAACTTCTTTATTCTTTCTCATTTTGCACTGCTGTATAAATGAGAGCTTTGGGGCAGTCAGCCTCTTTGTAAACTAACATTCAACTATGCTGTGGCTACAAACTATAGGAAATAAAGAAACAATAAATAATTAATAACCAACATAATGCAATGGTCCTTTCTTACCTCACCAGAGGACATAATCTTTTGCAAAGTGCATTGCAGAGCACACTGCAGTAACCAGAGCTAACTGTGTAACTTCAAAACAACAAAGACTATTCTTTCAATGACTGTGTATAATTCCCCCTAACAGCATGTGCCCCGAAAGGAGAATTTTCTTTAATATCCCATGCTTAATTCTGAACATGCTGATCTTTGTCATCTCTGGATAGTTAGCATTGTTGCAATTCAGTAGTCTTTAAAATAAAATATTATTTATTATTCCTGAAATCATTAAATGATGAAAAAGGAAAGCCATAATTTCTTAAACTTGCTTCAGAATTTAGGCCTGAGTGGTGTAAAGAATGTAAATATTATAGATACCCACCAGCTGATCTAAGAAGCAGAGTTATATCCTGTTAAATGCTGTCTTATTCTGGTCATAATAGAAGTAATATAAATAGACCTTGAATTATGGTTGCAGAATGTTGCACATGGTGAAAGATTATGAGTCTAAATTTACTTTCATCCTAAGGTAAATCTATTGATTTGTCTTTGGAAAGCTTAAGAAACCCCCCTTCTTCTATCCTCATATTCACTTTGTTTGTCTCTGCCCTGCCACTACTTCCCTCCTCCTCCCTCTCACTGTAAATTCAGTCTCTCTTCTAGCAACGTTTCAGAATTGGACAGTGCACGCAGCCATCTCAGAGACCTAAGGGACACAACCCACACCACCATCCTCAGTCACAAGCCCCGTGGACATGTCCTGTGACACAGCAAAGCTCTTCTAGTCCCAAAAGACAGCTGAGCAGCAGACAGGTTCTGCTTTGCAAAGCAGCAAGAGTGACCATACACTGCCTGTACCCAAACCTGTGTGTGTGGGGTCACACCACAGCACTCTTCACCAGGTCAACAAGCCAACTCTTGAGGCAGCATTAATGACTACTCTAACTCTCATTTAAGTGCCTTTGAGTCTTGTGGGAAAAAGAGTTTGTGCACCTCCTGAAATTAGACAGCAAAACATCTTTGGTATATACTAGATTAACAGTACTACGAAGGCAAGATGTTGTTTATCACACTAAACAGAAATGTCTCTCTGTTCCCTCTTGCTACTGCAACTGACTAGCATCCATCTGTTATCTCTCACCATACATTTTGATCATTTGCTCTTGTAGCAGTGAAGGCCTTTTATACTTTTCACTACCATGTAGGTCCTTTTGTCATTCTAGACTGTAGTCTTAAGGCTCCATTATTCTGCAAATAACAAAACACAACAACCACCAAAATTTTCTTACCTCAGAGGCACTTTCTCAGTGTTCATAGCACAGGTGTGAGAAGAAAAGCTCAGCACCAGTGCTAACAGATATCACTTCCTAGGGTAGAAGCTCCTCCTTCAAGAGGCATTCTTCCTGATTTTCCACAGCTTTATTGACTAATACGCTGCTTCAGGTATGTAAGATTTTCAGGTGTTATGTAGGGCTCTAAGAAGGGGCAGGAGCTCTTAAGAGAGATGTATAAGAGGACATATAGATAACCCTTCAAGCCAGAACTAGAGAAAGACAATGTGTAACTGCTCATCAGTAGAGATGCGTTATGAAAGAAATGGGGGCTGGTCTCTAGGATGGGCCCCAAGAGCACAGAGGGACTGGACCCCCTCTTAAGAGGTGGGTATTTCTGAGTCTGTGCTTCAGGCAGAAAGTGGGTGGCCTCAAGCAGGTGTCCCAGCTTCTGGGAGAGAGGAAAGGGTGGACAGCTTTTTGGATGCAATTTTAACAGCTGAACCAGAGTGAATCACCACTCAACCAGCAAATTTATGAAAAAGAAGAAAGCAAGCAAGGTACTCCCATAGGGTGAAGCTTCGAGTGTAATTTATCCCACCTCATTTTCTCACACCATGTATGATGATCATGTCAGCCAGAGCTTTAGTTTAAACATATGCACAAAAAGTAATGTTTGATATAGTGATCTTATCATTCATGGCATATGGTATAACTATATTACATTGCTTTATGCGTAACTGTGCTAAACTCTTCAATTCATACAAAAAGCCTCTGTAATGTACAATTTCTAAAACTCTGTAAAGGTAAATTTCTTAAACGCATAAAGCAAGCAGGGGAAGAGTGCATTAATGATTGTTAGTGTCACAAGTAAGCTGACATGTCTGTTCACTGGACAAGAAAGGGATGGCTGGGATATTGCCTTTTTTTAATTCACCAAAGTATTAAACTTACTACCTAATGTACCCTTGAACCGGTTCTGACCATGCTGTCAAGACACTCCTACAATAAAGGCATGCAAAGATAAACAGATATATCAGCTCAAAGCTGAACTTGGAAGAAAAGAATAACCACTGGATAAAGTAACCCATTAAGGTATAGATGGAGATGACAACATAAAGTACAAAAAAGCAGAAACTCTTTTGCTATCTCCAAAACAGCCCTGCTAACACTTCATGTCTCTGTGTAGTGGGAACTGCTTTACTTATAACAAATTCAGGAAGATTCTGTGTAATTTTTTTTTCCATAAATTAAAGTTCATATAAACAAAATCTGAATGTTTCAACATCTCCTGTCTTGCAAAGATACAGATGGGGTTTTAAAAAACACACACAACACCTCCTTATACAATACACTCACCTGGAAGTTATCCCCACAGCTTGAGGCAATGAAGCCTACCACCTTCAGTAACTGGGCAAATTAAGAAGCTCTAGTCAACAAGCTCAGTTTTAACCTCAGCTGAACAGACACAAGGCAGGAATGTCCTGAAGTGTTTCAGCTGCTTTCCAAGTATTTATGTCCCCGATTAGGAAAATCTGAGGTTAGAGCACAGGTTGGTCAGAAACTCTGGATTCACATACCTCTGTCATGGATGTAATGGAAAATCTGGCAGATCATGCAACTTCATCATGCTTTAATGTTTCTATGTAAATTATTAATACAGTACTACCTTACATCATGAGGTATTTATGAGGATAACTGCTTTAAAGCACAGAAACACCTCAGATAACACTGCAGTCAGGAACTACACCAAATAAATAAAGGATAAATTGGACAAAACCCGAGACAGGCACCTTTACTTTTTCCAACATTCTTTCCCCAGCCAGTGGACAGATTAGCTTCAATAGTTGCTGCAGCCTAGTTAATGAAGGCAGGAATTTGGGGCACCAAGGGCAGTTGATACTGCATTATATATTTTGCCAATTTAGCCTCAGTGAAGAAATCTATATTCCCCATCTGCACAGTGTTTTGC
>VZTL01026347.1:257-21232 GCA_013400535.1 Scopus umbretta
TGTGGGAGCTGAAGGCCACTGATCTTGCGGTATTGCCTGGTGCTGAAGAGATTCAACAGAAAGGATGTTAAAATTGCCTGTGATTGAAAAGCTTGCATCAGCCGAGGCCATTTGCCAGAATATGGAAGGTAAACCCAAAGCTTCGTACATGTAAGCATGTAAATACACAGGTGAATTATGGGACCAATATCTTGATAAAAAAAGGTAAAGGGAAAAAAGCAAAGAGGACAGGAAGAAAAAAAAAAAGTCATGACAGTAAATGAGCTGTGGCTTGGAGAAGAATACAGATCTAGTGAATGCTCTGGTAGTGAGCTGAGAGCAACATAGTGTGTTCTGTGACCACTGTGATCTTTTGCTAACACCTGTGAGGACATGACCCACACTTTCAAAGTTTAATGCCATTGTGGAAAAGGAGACCAGCGTCCAGCACAGCCTAAAGTCTGAATGGACACACCAGTTATTGCTCTAAGTGATCACTTTAAGTACCTCTAGGACACCTCCAAAAAAATAGTTAATCTAAACTACAATAATAAGAGCTTCAAGTTAATTTCAGAATATTTATGCAAATGACTAAAAAATAAAACTTCAAGTAATTCCAGGAAGAATCCCCTCAGTTTTCCACAGCATGCTGCAAACCACTAGAACAGACCACTACAGAAATAATCCAGGGAATTTCTCCATTGAAGCTTTGTTTTCAAAGACCGTACACGAACATTTTAAAAATTGGCTTCAAATCATGAAAGAATTAGGTGTAGAAATTAAAGCTTCCTGGCATAACACTTTAATGGAACACACTCATCATTTATGGAACAACTGACCTACATGTACTTGATATGTGAAAACACAGTATTTTCTCAGAAATTAACTCTTCTATGTTTGACCTAAGGCTCTTCCCTGAACTGCTGTACCAAATTTCCACATATTCTTTCTTCCAGGTACTTGTTAAAAAAACCCAACTTGTCTCAGCCCACCTCTAAGCATCTTGGAAACAGAAAACAGAACAGCAGCTCAAAGTTGCAGGTTATTTTGTAATCTCCTGAAAGACATCTACGTAAAAGAGGATTTCAATTTTAAACACCCAAAGAAGGTGTTCATACAGTTTTACTTAAGGTAGCCTTCAAAGAACTGTTACATTAGAAACCTCCTTCCTTCCACCAATTACCAAAAGAGGAGTCTGGACCCTTAACTGGGGTGGCTTCATTAGATGTTAGCGTACTGTCAGTTATATGAGGTTAACATCCCCTCCAACCCAGTTTGTGCCTAACAGCATGTTCAGGTTTCTTGGTTAAACAAACTGTAAAGAAAAGAAAAGAACTAAAAAATAGGCACTTGAAGAGGGTCAAATAGTAGAAAGGGTTGTTTATAAACATGACATGTTAAAGAGTTGTTAGAAATAAGCTACACATTTAAACATACTAGATTTCAGTGTGTAATAACTAAGGAATTCAACAAGGTACAAAGAACAATGAAGCTCAGCCTCTGAGAAAAAAGATTTAGCATGGTACAGGAAAGAGGCAAGCTGCCAGTTACTGGACATTACACATTGTTTCATGTTAGTAGATTTTTCTCCCCCTGAAAAGAGCCTCTTACATTTCATTTCATATTAGTTCTGACTGGTTCAGTTCAGTAAGAATCAATCCAAACTCTTTGTTCAAATGAAAATCAAACCTATGTGTTCAAGTACATTAATTAAAGGAATAAGTCCATTCCCCTTTGTTTTCAAATACCAAAAGTCAGCTTCATCACTATCCTTTAGAGCCTTGTATCAGTGTGGTCCTCCTGCCTCTTGCTTAACACAACCTTTTCAAAGACTTACTTCCCAAATATACTCAATTCTCTCCAACCCTTGTCATCTCCATGCACTCATCATCTACCTTCCCCCTTTTTTCTTTTTTATTTGCAGCCTTGTCTTCTAGCTGCTTCTAAACTCACCCATCACATGCCTGGTAACTTCTCCCGGTATAATACTTCCACATCACTCCAGCTTGCAAAGCTATAAGTAAGCACCTCTATAATTCCACTGAAGTTGACTTCCATCCTACAGCTATTTTTAAAGAATGGCCTTTGACTCCTTCCCAGTAGAAAGTGGCTTCAGGACAGAAGAAGTATCCTGCTGAAGAAAAGCTGTGATGTGAGCAGGGGTTAACCCATGACATTTCCATCCAAAGCAGAAAGAGTTTGACCAGCTGTGTTAAGGTGAACACTTTTAGAAGACAGTAATTCAGCCTTGAAAAAAAATTCTCACAAGTCAAACAAAAATAGAGACATAACAAAAATGGAGAGAAATGCAAAAATATATATCTATCTGAAGGCTGTGGCAAGGTGTTTTAATTTTTTTAATTTGGAAATGAACAACTGAAGAGAAGCACTTATGTTCATCTGGCTAATTAATTTATGGTGAATAATAACAGTGACTAGAACTGTTCTTGTGAATACCAATCATTATTTTACTTTTAAGTGAAGTGTACAGAGCAGGACAGCAATGAAACTACAGATGTGAGAGACAGAATTTGTGCATGCAGCCAATCAGTTTGTAATCAGTGGCAGCCAAATACGAAGATCTTCTAAAGCAAGTGAGCAGTGCTGAAGGGTAAAGGCATTAATGTTTCATTTAATTAATTTAAATATTCATAGGCCTACTAATTACCTAGATACTTAGAAAACTCTCTATGTACAATGCATGTAGAAAGCATTTCATGACACTTCTTTCTACTCTCATTAAAAACTTCAGAGAGAAAAAGTAATCAGAAGTACTCTAAGGAATCTCCTGTAAGAAAAAGAAATCCAGCTTATAGTTGTCAGTTCAAGAGCTCCCTCATTGACACCACTTGATAACAAAACAGCAAAAAAGAAATCATGGATTGCTTCTCTTTTATCACAGTCATCCTTTGATGAACAAACCATCATGCTGCTCCTGTCACTACTTAAAAGTCTAAGGTACTAGAAGGTTTTCCTTCTCACAGCACTGCATAGTTCACTTTCTGAGTAGAAGATAGATATTTGTAATATGTTCTCTCCTTGTCTTCTTTCTGCATCTTGTTCAAATTTCCCCCTTGCTCTCTCTTTCTTCCCAACCAGTATTACTATCACGTGTACACCCTTCTCACACAAGGGTGGGTTTTTTTTTGGCCCTCCATACTAAGTACAAAAATGTAAAACCTGCCGTTCTGGGTATGTTACCAAAGAAAACAATTTTACTTAGAATCTTGTTTTTGCCAAAATATTTTCAAAGTATCTGGAGAGGAGTCAAACCACAGTGGCTCTCAGTTGTATTTCCTTTTACTATTTCCCCAGGTAGTCCCAGCACAGCACTAAGTAATTGGATAGTTTTTCAGGAAAAAAAAAAAAAAGATGCTGCACGAGACAGTTTGTAGGTTTAAGAATTATCCTGTGGGGATGACACAGGGCACACAGTTGCCAAACTTGAAATCCCTGCTTGTGTTAGTTGTTCCTAAAGACAGGAATCAAATATAACAGTTTGTACTAAATACCCTGATTATGTTCCATCTTTGTAATGCTGTTTCAGATCTGATTAATTTTTGAAAATTAGGACTCAGAGATTGAAATTATCTGTGATTTTACTTGATTTTTGTATTTGATCCTGCCTTTGTTTCAGATCAGCCTTTTCCTGTAATGTAGATATTAATATGAGTTTAGATATACATTACTTACAGAACATTAATAGTGCAGTGGCAAAAAAAGATTCTGATGCAGTTAGGTTTGCTGAATTAATCATATAATGCTATGCTAGAACTGCTATGATTCCATTTTACATGCCATCTAACTAAATCTTGTTACATCCCAGACTTCAGCTTATATTAAAAACACAGCTGCAAGACTCCTTGGTATAAGCCAAACACATATTCCTTGCGTACTGGGGGTCTTCCCACAGGCCACCTGTAGTCTATTATTTTAAATTTTTACTTAATTCTTCTCAAGCTATTTGTGGTCTTGCTGACATCTCCAGAAGACTTATTCCACATCCCCCTTCAGGAGTGTTAAGATCTTGAGAACACAGGCACTTCGCTTTGGCACTGAGGATTCTGTCTGCTTCTCTTGAGCAGTGCTGAATTCTCTCCCACTAAAACTGGAAAAAATGTTTTAAAGATGAAGTAGGAAAAGTCTTTTTGTCCTGTGCCATCAGTATTCTCATAGAAAGCTTGACGTGAATGAATTCTCATTATGTTTTCATTTCTTTGCAAGATCATAATTTCTGGAGGAAGAGGGGTATCAGACACTGTGTGGTGAAGAGCACATGAGAGACTGGCTGAGGGAGCAGCAGAATAAACATAATTCAAATATCACAGCCCACAAGATACAGAGTTTATGGTTAACCCCAGAAAGTTGTCTGTTGTATGCAGTGCGTGCAGCTAGGGATTTGTTGGATAGACCTTTCAGAGAGTCAACTGTTCCCTTACGTCTTTGAGAAGCCAGTGTTAGCAGATGGACTCTCTTTAATGGGTTTGTAAAGAGGAGATGACAATTCCCTGGAGTACATATTGCTGCTATTCAGTATATGGACCCTACCACAATAACATCTTACAGCACTTAATATGCCTTCTCAAAGATTATTCATTTGAAAATGTGCACACATAAACAACATATATACAGCTGGAACAATGTCCAAAACCACAGAACCTTTCACCTCAAGCTGGGATTCTCTCATCACCCAGTGTTATAACAAACACCCCTTTCCCAAAAGTGAGTTGAAAGTCAATATATTTATTCTTGGTGGGATGGAAACTTTGCCGTGCTGGTTTTGGCTGGGATAGGGTTAATTTTCTTCATAGTAGCTAGTATGGGGCTATGTTTTGGATTTGTGCTGGAAACAGTGTTGGTAACACAGGGATGGTTTTGTTACTGCTGAGCAGTGCTCACACAGAGCCAAAGTCTTTTCTGCTCCTCACCCCACCCCACCAGCGAGCAGGCTGGGGGGCACAAGAAGCTGGGAGGGGACACAGCCGGGACAGCTGACCCCAACTGACCAAAGGGATATTCCATACCATATGGTGTCATGCTCAGCATACACAGCTCGGGGCAATAAAAAGGAAGGGGGGGACATTTGGAGTGATGGCGTTTGTTGTCCCAAGTAACCATTACATGTGATGGAGCCTTGCTTTCCTGGGGATGGCTGAACACCTGCCTGCCAATGGGAAGGAGTGAATTAATTCCTTGTTTTGATTTGCTTGCATACCTGGCTTTTGCTTTACCCATTAAACTGTCTTTATCTCAACCCATGAGTCTTCTCACTTTTACCCTTCCAGTTGTCTCCTCGCTCCCACTGCATGGGAGTGAGTGAGTGGCTGCGTGAGGCTTAGTTGCCAGCTGGGGTTAAACCACAACAATTGCCCTGAGTGGGAACTCAACTACAAATACTGTATTGCCATGCACTACTAATATCCTAATATGTCACAACATCTTATTGCTTCATTCAGGTCTGTAAAGTCAGGTTTGGTTGCATTACTGAGAGCAATCCACATGCTGAAAATGCATATTTGATCTACGTATGCAACAGGAAGCAAAAATCCATCATACCTTTTCAGTCTCAAATCCTTGTTCCTGGGATCATACAGCAGAATATTTCATTTCAAATCATCTTTTCTTGATACTAGGCTCACAAAATAGGTAAAATAGCCTGTCTTTGAGAAGATGTGGCATACAGCAAAATGTCACAAGGACCTGCAAGTAGGATTCTTAAATGAGAGGAACATTTTTCATTTGCTGTTCCAGAAAGAATAAATCATGTGTTCATTCTGATCTCCAAAATGAAGACAAAAAACTTTCTGCCCATAACTATGCAAAGGAGTTACAGAGGCAATGGAGCTGAATGCTTTGATACAGTGACAGATTACAAAACAAAGCTGTCAGCCACAAGTTAACCTTTGAGAGGTTCAGACTGGACATTAGAAAAACTTCCTCACTAGAAGGACATTATGGTGCTGCAACAGGTTGCTCAAAAAGGAGGTGGAATCTCCGTCCTGGGAGGTTTTCAATACTTCACCATATAAAACAATTGCTAATTTGATCTAGTATTGGCAAAAGTCCTGCTCCAAGTGAGATAGTGGACTGGATGACCTCCACAGTTTCTTCCAGCCAACATTACTATGATTTCATCATAAATGACAGATGCAGCAAATGCTAAAAACAACAGTAAGAAAAGACAGCAGAATAAAAATCAAGTCAATCCACCTTTGCAGGAAAGTTGGTAGGATGAAAAAGTACCTACAACTATCTATGAATATCTATGTTCTTATTCTGCTTCAACACCAATGAACCTAAGCAACAGCTAATAAGGGGTGTTCAGGAGCATCCCTAGAAAAGGAGCATTTGGAAGCATACCCCATTCAGTCGTCTCTCTAATGCCCACCCACAGCCTTCTGAATTTATTGCAGGGACACCAATATAGGTGGTCAAAGACAGGATTACTCTACCAGAGCACAGTAAATCAGGCACATCACCTTGTTAGCTTTGATGTGGAGTTCACACAGGAGGACAACTGTTGATGGTAGCAGAAGCAGAAAAACCATGTTCACTTTTACATGGATGTGACTATGCTGCAGTGCCTTCTGAGATGTTTGGCAAATGCCTGCAATGAATGGCGTCTTATGGTTTGAATTGTGCTCTGTCTTTCTGTAGGGAAAGCAGGTTCATAATGAAGGCTTAATAATACCCACAACAATTCAATTTCCTGTGTTTTGCCCACTCACACAGGCACTTTCCTTTTTCTCAAGAATGAAAGAGCCTGTATTTCTTTAAAAGTATTTACTTAAAAATATTCCAGCTGCTGCCTTCCTATTGGCTGCTAATTTGAGGAGAAAGATTTCTTTCAATGTCATCCTGCAGTCAGACTCCAAAATGAAATAAAAGTATTTATTTTTGAACATCATTGTTTTTCTTGAAGGAACCCCAACTTAAAATTGGTCCCAAGTTGTTTCTTAATTTCTCCATATTTGTTCTTACTCTGTTTTATTATCATGAGGACAGGAAATATGAGTCAGTAACCCTAAGATCATCCATTTCACTCACTTATGGGGGGTTGAAGCCCAAGGCAAACAAAAAGTGTCAAATATTTCAAATAAACTGAAAATACCTCTACCATTTACCACCCACAGCTGAGTTCACATTTGCAGCAGAACCATAGCTGGTCTAAAATATGTTTAAAGAATTAAGCATAGTAGCCCCACAGAAAGGAATGTTTAGGCTCTCAATAGTTACTCCTGAAAAGGAATATATTATGAGGTGTTGTGGTGGGCCGGCCCTGACTGGACACCAAGCGCCCACCAAAGCCACTCTATTGCTCCCCTTCTCAACTGGGTAGGGGAGAGGAAATATAGCAAAGGCTCCTGCACTGAAATAAGGACAGGAGAGATCCTTCACCAGTTGCCATCACAGGCAAAACAGACCACTTGGGGAAACTAGTTTAGTTTATTAGCAATCTAATCAGAGTAGGATAAGGAGAAAGAAAACCAAATCTTAAAAACACCTTTACCCTCACCTCTCCCTTCTTCCCAGGCTTTACTTCACTCCTGAGTTCTCTACTTCCTCTTCCTGAGTAGCGCAGGGGGACTGGGAATGGGGGTTGTGGTCAGTCCCTCACCCGTTGTCTCTGCTACTCTGTCCTCCTCAGGGGGCGGACTCATCACACTCTTCCTCTGCTCCAGTGTGGGGTCCTTCCCACATGAGACAGTCCTTCATGAACTTCTCCAACATGAGACCTTCCCATGGGCTACAGTTCTTCATGAATTGTTGCAGTGTGGGTCCTTCCCACGGAGTGCAGCACTTCAGGAACAGACCACTCCAGTGTGGGTCCCCCATGGGATCACGAGTCCTGCCAGTGAACCTGCTCCAGCATGGGCTCCTCTCTCCATGGGTCACAGGTCCTGCCAGGAGCCTGCTCCAGCGCAGGCTTCCCATGGGGTCACAACCTCCTTCAGGCATCCACCTGCTCCAGTGTGGGGTCCTCCACAGGCTGCAGGTGGATATCTGCTCCACCATGGACCTCCATGGGCTGCAGGGGGACAGCCTGCCTCACCATGGTCTTCACCATGTGCTGCAGGGGAATCTCTGCTCTGGCGCCTGGAGCACGTCCTTGCCCTCCTTCTTCTTGGTGTCTGCAGGGTTGTTCCTCTCACAAATACTCACTCCTCTCTTTGGCTGTAATTGCTGTTCTACAGCAACTCTTCCCCTTTCTTAAAGGTGTTATCACAGAGGCCCTACCACCATTGCTGATGGGCTCGGCCTTGGCCAGTGGCAGGGTCATCTTGGAGCTGGCTGGCATTGGCTCCATTGGACATTGTGAAGGCTTCAAACAGCTTCTCACAGAAACTAACCTGTAGTCCCCCCTGCTACCAAAACCTTGCCATACAAACCCAATACAAATATTCTTTTGAATAGAGCATTTAATGTCTCTAGATAAATTTTATATGTTCTTTGATGCATAAATAAGGTATTTACATTTGACTTTGCTGAAAATTTGACCAGTCCCCATGTTTTCTTGATTAAAAAATGTCACTGTTTTCTTTTAACTTTTCATTTTCCTGATGTTATCTTTTTGTTTTCAGCTGAATTATAAATAACCATGGTTATAGAGAGTCTGTTCTTTCAGTATTTCCTGCTAGAGAGAAAGAACTATTTGCTGGACTTCTCTAGTGCTCATCTGTACTCCAGATACTTTCAGATCTGTATTTAAAGTCATTTAAAGTTCAGAGCATTTCAATAAACTTATATGTGTTTCTCTAGACTCACCTCAGCACAGTTAATGGGTCCCAGTCATCGAGAGTAGCACGCTTACCTGGAAATGGTGACTGAAAAAATCTTCCACCACCAAAACCCAAAGATCTTAAGCCAAAAGTTAGTGGTGATTGCTGGACCTCTAATTTATTCACTTACCAGTTATCCTACGGATTAAGTGCCTTAATTATGTGGAATCAGACAGTGAAGTCTTTAATTGCAGAGTATGGCAAAAACACTGTGCTGTTAAGTCACACACTTGGTAACAGCATTCACAGAAGCCAGTACATAGAAGAAAAAGACATCTACACTAGCAAACAGGAGCAATGATGGAGCAATATGTCTTAACAGACACTTTGCTTCTAGATTTAGGCACTGTCTGCAACTCCACACCAGATGCTTGTATGAGAACATAGGTAACAGTCTCAAACCCATCCTTGACTTAACTTTTCTATTCAGTGTAGGAGCCTGGTTACTCTGTTCTTTTAAAAGATGGGGAGAGATCCTGGTAGTGCTATGTTTTTTGTAATAGCCTAGTGGTGAGAGCATTTGTGCAAGAAGTGGGAATCCTAGGCTCAGTGGTACACTATGTATACTGAAAATATTCATAAATAACTTACTGCTATTGACTACATTCCCTGGAATTGTTAATGAATTTAGAAGAAAATAAAAATGCATTTTGGCAAATAGTGGCACCACAAATTCTGGTTTTCATGGGAAATTTGCAGTACATCCTGAGCATTGCTGAACCACAGGCTGCTATTCCTGAATGAGTGTTTTGACCTAAAGGTTTACTGTACAAAAGGTTGGTAGAACCAACTTCATCTGTTGCATGTTTTCAGTTAAGGCAGCTGGAGTTGCCACGGGTGAGCTGTAAATATGCAGGAACTATGCTCTTAGCCCAGCCCTGCAATTAGGTCATCCATAAAATTTGCACATGGGTAACCTACTTTGGGAAATTCAGATGTGCACAAACTGCTGAGTGTCATTTAGGTGAAACTAATCAAAAACATGTCAGGGTATGTGTAGCAGCAATATTCTAGATGACTAAGTAACTTCACTGGTGGTAAATAAGTGTTGTGGTCCTTCTGTTTAACTAGGGAACTAGGAATTGTAGATTGCTGATTCAGTTTAGATACCTAAGACACACTCTAGAGTCCTAAATGCTTTTTTAGACCTATCTTTTAGGTATCTGAAAGCACCCCCTCAATCTGATGGAATTTTTGTTCCTTCACAACTTTTAAAAATGTTATCTCACCTCTCACGTCAGGTATGAAGAAATATGAATCTTATGTTACCATGTACCTTTCTAAAACAGAGTTATACAAGCTTACCTGGGATGGATGCTCAGTAATAGGGCAGAGGGAAAAAATTTGACTTTGTTTCTGTGCCTGTTCATGAGGGTCTTATGCTCTAAGAAGGGCAGCCTGTACCATTGGGTGGTTTTCAACTTTCTCATGAGTTCCTTAGATTTACCCTGTTGATATAAACAAAACTATCCAGATTTAACAAAACTCTTTAAGTAAAATTGTCTCAGTATCATTCTGCTGATTAGGTGGAGTCACTGTGCAGAGGTATTTGCCCCCTTTTCACCTCTTAAGACCTGTATTGCATATATTAGGGAATTCAGTCAACTCAAGGCAAAAGTTCTTTGTGGAAGCTTTGTAAAGTATCCACTGCATCATTATACATTTCTTTGCTATGGCATAGACTGGTTTGTATCATGTTCTTGTGGTGCTCAGCAAGCCTGGGAACTGAGCCAAGTCTCTTATTACACATTTGACTACAGAAATGAGTACATTTCGGAAGAGAGGAGCGTTTTTAAACTGCATTATGTTATGCGTTTGTTTTTCTGCTTCAAAACAGCATTATACAGAACAAATTAAGTCAGGTTTGGGGCCTTTGCATTAAGGCAATGAGTTAAACATGAATATGGCACAGTCTGGGAGGTAATTTCTACCAAATTTCAAAGAAATTAATTAACCTTAGAGTAGTCATAGTTTCCTCTTAGTCTATCTGTCTGAGAAACTCTATTGGTCTGATTGCCTCTTGATCTTTAACAGAATTTTATACATTTATGCTTAGTTTGGCTCAGAATCACATATAAGGCTTATGCAAAAAGATGGCTTCTCTGAATATTACCCCTTCAAATGCAATCTGATCTAAAGGTCAAGCTAAGTTCTTTCTTGTGACTCATCAAGAATAAAAATGTTTTTGCAAGCCAAATTCTGGCCTTAAATTCATGGCCTCACATTCACCTGTGCAAATAACTAAATACAGAATTTGATCTCCAAACAGATCCCTTAGGAAACCACATTGTCTTCCACAGAGTTTTGCAGAGATTCTGTAAGGTCCAAGTCCCCCCAGTCTACGTCTTGCTACATAATTTCTCATACTTTTTCTCTAAAAGAAAAAAAACAAAAAAACTTTTGTTTCTAAAGCATCCAGAGAATTCCCTCTTACATGATTTTTTCTAAGACTCTTCACACTCTAGCCACACACTAGAATTGAGCATTTGTTGTAATACAAATTGGAACTGCTGCATTGCCCATCTTTCTGAGTGTTTTGATATGATGTTTCTATTTAGACCCATTTCTAAATATCTGGAAGATGAAAAACCTCAACGACAGTAGTCTTAAATAACAATTTCTTTTTGTTAAACTTCTCTCAACATTTTTCAAAACTTAGAAATAAATATCTTTAAGTTTCTTGATTTACTGGTTAAAATCTTGCAACTCATGTAAGTACTTCTGAAAACAATAATTATTAAAGGAAAACTCATAAAATGAAGAACAGAATAATTAGAAAAAATACTAAACTATCTGATAAAAGCGTCAGCACAAAAATGACTGGCACTAGCAACAGTTCTGGGAATGTTGAGTAAGTTGAGGCAGGTTAAGTTGGCAGGTGTGAATATAAATTAAATTATCTGGAACAAGAAATATGTTTGAACAATAAGAATATAATTTATGGTGAGTAACTAATGCAGAGAGAAAAATAGAGGAAAGCATTCAGTCATGAGCCTGGAGGAAAGGTGACCCACCCATAAGCTTTTCTGACTTCTCTATCAAGAACCCTATTTTAATAAAACTTCTTATGTTTCTCTCTAAGTCCTTCCTTGTATTAAAAAAAAAAAAAAGGAGGGGAATGTATTTGTAGTAAATACTTTCACACAAATGAAGATTTTAAGATATTTTTGAACACAATCAGACCTTGTACTTCCCTGATGTTTTGGGGGGTTTCTTCCAAGCAGAATGTCACAGAGCATTTGTTCCCAGTCTCACAAATTTACTCCTCAGTTTTGTGGTTTGCATTGTTTTAAAAGAAGCAGTTGTTGCAATAGCTGAGACCCCACAATTCAAGATCTAAGACTTGATCTACTAAATTGTTACTGAAATTAGAACCAAAAGCTTGAACTGGCATCACAAGTGAACTAGGAACCAGCTGTCAGCTTGAGCAGAGTACAGATGAGGTGTTCACACAGCAGCCTAAGTCACAGGTCATAAGTCATATTATATATTATCCTGGGAACTGGCATCACAGTTTGAAGCAGCGACATGGTCCTCCAGAATGAGTGTGGCAAACACATGGGCTGTTGTGTCCAGGCCTGCACTCTGAACAAAGTTTCCTAGCAAGCCAGAAAGTACAAGAAAGGCAGTCATTCAGACTTGTCGGGAAGAGTATTGCAAAGGTATTGCATTGTTGTGGGTTGAATGCCTACAGGGACAAGTGGAAACAACATCATGGACAATTCTTTGATGTGTTTTTTCCTTTCCAAACATCACTTTCATCTTGCTTGTTTCAGCTTGAGTCAGTTGGTTGTCATCTGAAAGGTTATTTCCTGACCTATGCTGATGCATTAGAGATAATGACAGCTGCATGAGCAAAGAACAAGATAAATAGTTGGGTGTTATCATTCTGTTCTTGTTAACTAAGACCATGGTGTTCCTCTCCCCCCTTCTCCCAGAAGTCTCATGTAGATTTTGAAAAAGAAGAACAAAACTACCAAGGTTGGTACTGATCTCTGCAAGATGTTTAGATGGGAAGAGCAGTTGTACATCACTACTAGGAAGAAATCTAGTAGACCATGCCTGTGTATTCCTGCTACATGGCAAAGCAGTGGTGCTAGTGCTAGTGTGCTTTGCTGTGTCAAGGCTACAGGAAAGCCCAGTAGTTTGATCAGGAGTGTATAATATGTGCTTATGCCCTGGAAGAAGTTTTTCAGTAGCTTTGATACTCTGTCCTAGTTTAAACTCTGCTTATGAGCCTCCCATGAGGTCAGGTAATATGTCACCTGCTGTTTGATCTTGATGGTTACTTTTTTCATGGTTGTTTTGCCCAAAAGGAGAGGATCAGCACAGTAGCTGGAGAATACTCTGTCTACCTGTACGCAGGAAGAGGAAACCCTACCCTATAAACTCTCCAATTCAGTTGTCTGACATTCTCTAGCCTAAGTATCAAGGAAGTGGCTGAAGCTGCTATTATCCCATTTTGAGCAAAACAAACATTAGTTTCCACCCACTGGAATGACTTCAGTTTCCAGGTATTTTTCTGCAACAACTTTTCAAGAAAACATAAAGTTATTATTTAAAATCCTGAAACTACAACTCAGAGACTGAAACATTATTAAATGCTTCCAAAACTTAAAGTAACTTACTTTAATACCCATCAAGGGAGAGAAGACCTTTCCGTTTCCCAGCTTTTCTCATACTTCATGGCCAACTCCTTCTTTTCAAGGTATATGTTCAAAAAAAGATACAGCCTTTTAGCTGTATCTTTTTGAACATGCAGGTGACTCATCAGCTGTTCTGTTTATCACCAAGAAATCATAAACAAGAAGGCATTACATCTCTTAGAGTAAATCATCCTGTAGGCTGAGAACACAAATAAACAATATTCAGAAATATCCAGACTTTGGATTGCTTTAGATTTCCTTAGTTGATCTTTATGTCTTTCTAACTAATGAAATTTTTCAAAGACACTCCCCATGGCTCTTGGTAGAGTGAGCTGACAATTAACAGAGAATTAACATACCTAGGCTTTCATTCAATGTGTGTTATCTCATGCAGATAGAGAATAATACTATCTTTGGATATGTACATAATTTATATACCCTAGATATATATACATACCTCCAAATTTGATCTCTGGGGTCTACTACTACTAGTTAGTTTCTGAATTGCAAAATAACAGCTTTTAGAACTAAAAACAAGAAACAAGGATCCTAAGCATCGACCTGGAAGCTGCTAAATGTTTTGTGGAGTGGCATTCAAACAATTCTGGCTTCCAGTGTGCAAAACTGATGCAGTTAAGGAAAACACAAAATAAGATGTTGTTGGATGGTATGTTAAACAAACATCTTAAGAAACAAATGGTCCAGCAAAACCTCATACCAACCTGATGTTTTCCAAGGCAATATCCTCTGTAATGATGAGGTTGCCATTTCCATACCCATTCAATTTTTCTAAGATTATACTCTTTTTAATTATCTTATAATTCCTTCTCCTGTATTCTGAAGCCCCATGCAACATTCAGCTAAAGCTGTCTCTGCACAGTCTGGGTGAGCTTTGCATTTCCGTACAAGAGAGCGTTATCGGGATTCCATTCATTCCAGCTGGGTAACAGCAGACTGTGGGAATGGTTACAGGGACAGAGGTTCCCCTCCTCCTCCTGCTCTCTTTCTCTCTCTCTCTTTCTTTAAAAAAAAAAAAAAACAACAACTTTTTTCAGGATTAGTATTTAAAGACTAGAATGAGGCAGAACTCCCATAGGGCTGAAACACAGACAAGCTCACACCAGAGAAGTCTGCAAAATAGATTTTTTGATTTGTTTTTCTTTTCAACATCCAAGCTTTAAAGATTTCCAGCTTTTAAATTGTCTTTGAAAAGAAGAGAAACCATGTTATGGACTTTTTGGTGGACATAACATATTGGGTATTAATTTTACTTCCAGGAATTTATGCCACGTAATTACTAGAATATGACTGGGTGACTAATAATAATAATAATAATAATAATAATAATAATAATAATAACAACAACAACAACAATAATAGAAGTCAGAGAAACACACTGAGAATAAAGCAGTTGAAGCCCAGTTTTCACTTTATGATCAGAGGTTCGAATGCTCGCACAAATGAGTTGTCACTGTAGTTTTGTCACCTTTTATCATTTTTGTCCTTTGGCCATATAGGCTTACAGTCAGGTGAAAAGAATTTCTCTACTTTAATTATGTGCATAGTGCTACAGAGACAGCAATAGTTCTAGGGGTTTTTATACTCTCCCATGCAATGTGATACATTTGGTGAATAACTTCTAATTCAAACTAGCATTGGTCAAGTCTTTGTCAGTATGACCCGGTATTCTAGAAGTTGTTTCAATAAAATTCCTGTATCCCATATGTTTTAATCACTCACATGATACAAACATTTACATCCTAGTTCTGTCCACATGAAATTATCATTAGTAAGACTTCACTCCCCTCATCTGAACAAATTTTTTGTAGAATGATACGTTTCCCACTACTAATTCATTTAGTTTACATTTAGCATGTGAAAGTCGAACACAATGCTAAGACTGTATGAAGAAAAAAGATTTCTAATGTGATTTTAACTTGTGGAAGAAAAGAAGATTGAATGAATGGGCTTGTAAAAAAAATGTAATTTTTAGATTTCTGCTATAGTAGTGGAGATTAAGGCAGAGGACATGTTGCCTATAATTTCCACTTTGATCTACCAGAAATTCCTGTATTTTTGTTTTTTAAACTACACTAATTTCTATTCTTTTTTTTTAATATGCAACTTGGATTTCAGACTTTGTCAGAGGTACCTGTTTCAGAGTAATCTTTGCCATCCATGTGTCTACCATTTTTTCCTACTCCTTTTCTCTCTTCACCCCGTCAGCAACATAGGAATTAACCTGCAGTAAAAGCTTGTCTCATAGTGTTTTCTGTTGACTGTCAGCTCAGAAATTGGACTGTATTCAACTCTTCTATCCATGGTGGAGGAATGCAGTATATTGATTCTCTGGGTGTAAACCTGTTATATTTCCCAGCAATTTCCACTGAGGACAGAATTAGAAAATACCCTTCCAAATGATTCAAGGGTAAGTGTTAGACTGCAAGCTGTTGGAGAAAAATATGTTATGCCTATACTAGGGCACTGAATGTGCTCCAGACTGTTTTGCAGCACTGAATCTAACTGGCACACAGCATCCTGTGACAAGACCAGTAGAGTCTCCTACCCTGACAGGAGTACCTGTCAGCATACATCTTATTTGGGAATGACCACTCGCAGACTATGAGCAGAAATAATTTAGGTAAGGGCTCTTCATCCACACCATACAGCGGAGAATCCTGTTTTATACTTCTGTATAAGAGTCCTGTAAATTACAGTAGCAAGAAGTCTGATGGCAAAAGCAGGCTTGTAAGGGTCAAACTATGCTGAATACCATCCTGATAGTATACCAGCACAATTAACTAGCATGCCCTGGCTCTATTTGATTTACAATTACAGATGTAGCCAGTGAATTTTCTGGGCTGACCATTGAAAATTTCTCCTCCAAAGTCATGTACAAATCTTCCTGGCTCTTAGCACTCTCATTAGGTAATGGAGTGGCAGCAGCAGCTGTATCTGACCCTCTTGAGCTGCATTTGACACTTCCCACCTTTTGAGGAGCAACACTTTCACCAGGAGTGATCCGGGGGGCTTTGGCGAAATCCTCTTAGAAATCTTCCCCACAGAGAAGACAAACAGCGTCAAGACAGCTGACAACTAAGAAGGACTTGTTTCTTTTGAAAGTCAACAAATACATACAAATTCTGCACTTCCAGGTAAAAGCAGGATGAAAAAAATTTTTCCCTGGCTATTTACGGTTACTAGTCAACAGGGTTTTCCTTATATGCCTCTCCAAGGATAATCAAATGAGGAAGTTGTCTTTTAAATTAAGATACTTTCTTTCAATCATAGGAAAGGGAATTAAATTTTTCAGGCCACTTGCTAGGAGAAAAATCAGTAGAATAATCCTGTGGACCTCTTCCTAATTTCAGGCCACTTGTCTCTTCCCTTGTGGTCTGAATAGTTAAGAAAAGTTGTTACCCTCCCAGTCATAGCATAAATTTCAAACACTGTGATGCACTAGGCTTCAAAAATGCTGGCATTTCAGTGGTTGGATGAATTCTACATCATTTGAGTAACACATTATTTCCTTGCTGTAATATAATATCCAGCATTATCTGAGAGAATTATCTGAGTAATGTTTTCCTTTATGTGCGGGACTTACTATGGTGTTTGGTTGTTGCACTGACATTCTTTGGCCTTGCCACAGAAGGAGCTTTGTTCTGTCCTTACACTTTAAAGTTTGTATGTAAATGAAAGAACTAGGCTGTGGCCTTTCTGTTTGATGTACAGGAAAAACTTAGCTGTTTGCAGGTTTCTCTTTCCATCTTTTTTACTCTAAGTTTATTTGAAAGGAAGTGATGGGTTGTGATGAGCAAGAGAATTCATAAGAAGCTGACAGAAAGCCTGATCCTCCAAGTTTTGAAATCTATTTGTTTATTTGTTGCTAAACAATGATTAAAAAATAAATGTTTAATGACAGTTAGAAGACAAAGATTCTGACTTTTTCCCCTACAAGGGGAGCCAAAAAGGTTCCCATTCCATACCTCTGATCTCCTAAGCTGACCACCAGTAATGCTAAACAAAACAAGAGTTGAAATACTTTGCATTTTTGAAAGGCACTAAAGTAATTTTAATTTATTTACATCTCACCTTCAAATCTTAGTTCTCATTTGTATAAAACAAACAAAAGAAGTTTAAAGGATAAAAAAATCTGGGTTTCTAGTTTGTGTATGCAATGTTCCCTTCCCTCTGAGTGGGAAACTCCTTGCTACTGCACTTTGGGATTCCTTACAGAACTTTTGTCCATAGAGAAGCATAAACCAGGATTCTCTGCTACATGGTGGGGATGAAGAGGATGTGGTTCCTTATCCAAACATTTTGCAATGGAGAAGGAAAGTGCATGTATTCTTTGCTTAGAAATCTTAACTTTGATTTGCCTGCTTGTTACTCCCACTGAAAGTAACCTGCACAAGCATTATATGATGTACATTACATAATCTGTAAAACAAGTAAGCATTGTCTAATTACAGGTTTCTTTCCAGAAGCAGAATGGAAAGGTTTCTGGGGGAGTTTTTGGACATTCTACACTTTAGAAGGAAAATAATTACTGGATTTATAACCCAGAATTATCAAGGATAATTACCTGATTTACGTCCATAACCTAACCGAATTACCTTTTTCAGAAAACCAGAATTAACAAAATAAACCATTAATACTTTTCCTCTCTTCAGACAAATTTCACTTCTCTATAGACAACCCACACATCCTACTCACCATTTCAGTCCCGTTTGCTCAGCTTGGGGAGAATCTCACCCATCAGAGTTCAGACTTCTTTTTCATTACTTAACACAGAAAGACAATTATTCAATAGAAAGTTTTCCATCAGCAGGATTTTTTACTTCTTTATGAACTTTGAAATCCTTAAAGAAAAGAAGAAGGAAAGAAAAGCTGAATTAGCTAATATAAACAGCTGTGACACAAATTGATCTCCAGGGTTTGGCATTTAATGCAGTTCTATAAACTCTTGGCCTGAAACTGGGCTTTCTGAAAAGCATTCTAAGCATTCTTACACCTTTGTTTCCCAAACATCTATTCTTATGGATCACTACCCATAAGGTGTGGGAAAAAAATGAACTATCACTAAGCTCATTCAGTGAGAACAAAGTTAAGCTCCCTATATTCTATCAAGCGTAGTATTAAAGAATTCAGGCATTGTTTTTTTTCAGTACTAGTGTACAGCGTAAAATATCTCCATGCAGTAAGATATCCCCAAATTTATCACTTTTTTTGTTAGTTCCTTCATTAACTTAAGCTTGCTGGAATAGAGTCATGATAGAAATAAAACTACTAAAATTTTTAAAACTATGCGGCATATATTTATTTTATTGTATTCTTAAGCAATCCAGTCATTTCCACAGAGCTTTTTAACAAGTGACACACAAAAACCAAAAGCAGCAAGCTAAAAAAAAGTATATAATTTGCTATTAGTATTTCTCCAAAAGGAGGATTTATTTGTTTGTTTGTTTCAGTGTATACATGAAGTGTCCACAGATATATCTCTATTCGATGTAATTTTTGTGCAATGTGCAGGTAAATTCAACCATATCTTCTCTACATTCACAGAATAATTGTTCATTTAAATGCTGCTCAGCAAATAAAGCTGAAACATAGCTCAAATTCAGAAGAGCACTAGCTATGTACTTAAAATGTTATTAGGTCTTTTTTCCTTGTTATTTAGATTGGTACGTTTTTGCAGCTAAAATAATTACTCAGTTACATGTGATTGCAAATGCTTGTCTATAAATTTTTTGATATCACTAATGATAATGACCCTACCACACTGGTTTGAGCAAACCTGTGTTTAGCATCTACCTAAAGGACAGTGGCACAGATCCTGGGCTGAGTACAAAAAGAGTCTAGCCCAGCTTTATTCATGGAATCCCACAGGATTCAGAAAATTGCAAGGGATAGCTGTTATTTCCTTCTTTTAAGTTCTGTTCAATTCCTTGCAAAATGAAGATGCCCTGTATTTCATGACAACTGGGTCAGGATAAATTTTTGTTTAATTGATTTAAACAATAAGTGCATCACACTAACACGGGCCTTCGCTGACTTGTAGTTTTACTTCTTTGCAATTAGACTAATGAACACCTGACAAAAAACATTTTATGGCTCTGAATTATCTCTTCTCACTCTTTAAAAGAAGAATCAACATCAAGCAATCAGCTTTTCAGCAAGCTGCTTTTTTCTAAAATGATGGTGCATTTCTTGTTACTGCACTGATTTCTTTCTTTTCCTGAATGTTGCAAAATGTGTCCAAACTGAACCCTGCTGTTTACTAGGGTTGTTCATGCAATGAAACAAGTGCATGCAATAAAACAAGTGCTTGTACACAGACACTTTGCGGCGCTGGAGTTTGGCACAGAAAAAGAAGTGCCAAAGACTTTCTTATACTAGTTCCCTCTATGAAAAACATGTTATGCTGAACTGAATTGTTTGTTGGAGGTTGAATATGAAGTTTCTGTTGGCTTTAGTTGGAGCTGTATTCTCACTGACACCTAGTCATGATACGATCACCGCTGACAAACCCAGGTCATACACTTCTGCTGAGGTTGTCTTCCAGGCTTTAAGATGACAAGAAGTGGAAAAGGAGTTAATGTTAATATGACACTGTCCAAAATGCCAGGATGAAAAGGGTTACTGTGTTTTGGTTGTAAAAAGACTAACCGTTTGCAAAAGAAAAAAATTGGTTATATTTTTAAAAGACCAACTCTTTAAATATTAATGTTTTAAAAATTAAAATGGATGTTATGGAGTCTAGCAGCAGCAGCAACAAAAGACTCTGAGATCAAACCCAAATACCACTGTGAAAATATATACAGAAATATTTTATATAGACATGACACATGAAATGAACTTGGATTGGAATATTGGTCCACAGAGCCAAACAGTAAACTCCAAAGGCTATTTTTTTTTACAATGGAGACATCAGCAATGTTAACAAAGGCAGCTTTGCTTCGAAGTTCTAATGAGAGCCTTAAATGCTTGTAAAATGTTAATAACTACTAAGCCCATTTGTTCATGACTGGAAAAAATAATTTCATTTCCATGTTTTTGCCTCAGATCTTTTAGGTTGGGCTATATTTGAAGTGCTGACCACAGTAAGAACCCCAGACATATGAAAGAGCCTGAGCTGTTATGCTACCTGCCAAAGATAACTGTTAGTTTAAGCAGTAGTATGGTGAAAGCACATCACACCACTTGCTGGGGTCAGACAAATGCACACAATTTAAAAAGAGAGAGAATCATAGAATTGTTAAGGTTGGAAACGACCTCTGAGATCGTCTAGTGCAACCATCAACCCAAAACATCATGCCTACTAAACCATGTTCTGGAGTGTCACATCCACACATTTTTTGAATGCCTCCAGGGATGGTGCCTCCACCCCCTCCCTGGGCAGCCAGTTCCAATGCCTCACCACTCTCTCAGTAAAGAAATTTTTCCTAATATCCAATCTAAACCTCCATTGGTGCAACTTGAGGCCATTACCCCTCGTCCTATCACTGGTTGCTTGGGCAAACTACACCCTCACTACATCAAACTACACCTCCTCACCGCACCCTCTTTT
>VZTL01026349.1:0-18700 GCA_013400535.1 Scopus umbretta
TTTTCTTTCCTTTTTTTTTCCTGTTACTATTCTCCTACTTTGCACTCAAAGCACCTGGCTTCCCCCCTGCCCTGCTTGCCCACGGTGAGATCAGTGAAAAGCCAAACTTCCTGCTGTAAGCTTTGTGCCCAGCCATGGAGCAGCTAGGAACACCCCAGTCCTTCACCATCAGGGCACTGAAGTCTCTGCTGTCACTCTGTGGGGACAGACCTGTGCAAGACACCATGCATGATGGAAGAAATAGGAATGTTCCTGGACTTCTGGTGAAGAACTGTCCTGGTTTCAGCTGGGATAGAGTTAATTTTCTTCCTGGTAGGTGCTGTCCTGCTGTGTTTTGGTTTACTATGAGGATAATGCTGATAACACGCTGATGTTTTAGTTGTTACTAAGTAGTGTTTACACTAGTCAAGGCCTTTTCAGCTTCCCATGCTCTGCCAGGTGCACAAGAAGCTGGGAGGGAGCACAGCCAGGACAGCTGACCCAAACTGCCCAAAGAGGTATTCCATCCCATATGGCATCATGCTCAGTATAGAAACTGGGGGGAGTTGGCCGGGGGGGCAGCGATCACTGCTCAGGGACTGGCTGGGCATCAGTTAGTGGGTGGTGAGCAACTGATTTGTGCATCACTTGTTTTGTGTGGTTATTTATCATTATTAATTATTATTTTCTCTTCCTCTGTTATTCTATTAAACTGCCTTTATCTCAACCCATAGCTTTTATATTTTTTTTTCCTATGCTCTCCCCCATCCCACTGCGGGGGAAAGGAGGGTGAGCGAGCAGCTGCGTGGTGTTTGGTTGCTGACTAGGCTTAAACCACAACAAGAACTAACAGCTCTCTGCAGCATCTTTGTTGATGGTGTCTCTGCCTTGCTGGAGAAGTTAAGTAGAATCCTTACAACCCACCTGGCTATGGAAAGGCCCAAGAAAAATGGTGTAATACCCACAAAAGTGGGAAAGAGGTCTCAGAGGTCTGAGAATTCTCAGAGGTCTGAACTTTAGCATGGGAGGTTTCTCTCCCCATACTATTGCTGTTTATTCAGGGAGAGCCAACAGGGTCCTGGCTGAGCAACACGAAAAAGGGTTGGTAGAAACAGACCCTTACTTCTAAACTGATGTTCCTGGTTGTTGGAAAGGTGCAAATTAAGTAGTGGCAAGTTTCTTACCAGCTGTTACGTTCTGCTAGTGTTGGTGGAGTTGGACTGGAATTGAGGAAAGTCTCATGCTTCCAATAGACATTCCAGGCTGAAATGAGTAAGAAACTGGAGAGTTCTCAGAAAACATTTATTCAGGTCTCTGAGCCAACTGGAACAACTTCTGCAGAAGGGATCAGCCCATCTCACTGTGGCTTCAGCATTTTGTGAAATGTCTTTAAAATTCTTTCAGAGCAGCATAGTTAACATACCTCATTTTGTAAATTGTTTTGAAAAAGCGCATCAGAGTGTTTGGTTCCAAAAACATGAACATAAGATACAACTGTCAGGATTTATTCTTTGTCATTTTTGTCATTTTAATCAAAATAGAGTCAAAGCTGACTTAAAAATAATTCTTACCAATTTAGAGGGAAGACAGTTTAATTATAGAAAATTTCTGTCAAAGCCCAGCCTGCTTGAAAGCTGAAGGTGTTGGGTGGAGTGTGATGACAGTAAGTCAGTGCAGTTTTGCTTTTGCAAGCAAAGACTGTGCAGCTCTTGCTGGGGACAGGAGTGTACTGTCTGAGTTGGTCTAACTGCCTTTTTTCTGTGGTGGTCCAAAGTGAAGGAGATGGTGTGGGTGCCACAGTGAAATCCCAGACCAGTTGCTACAGGCTGACTCTTCTTGTGAAAAGGGTCTTGGCTTTCATCTTAACTACACTGGTGAGTTCAGCCTTGGACCTAGATCAATTCAGACAGGAAAAACATTGCAAAAAATTGCACTTGGCCTTGGCTGTTTCATGCACACCAGTGCAATGTAGAGGAGTGAACACTGACTTGTGAGCCAGACAGATCTGTCTCCTTGGCTATGGACTTGAGATTTGACTTGGGACATCCCTTTGCTTCCCTGCCTCGGTTTCCCCATGGGGACAGAGGTCTCTTTCTCAGCAGACTTTTCTCCCAGACACCCCTTGCCCCCTTTTGCCTAGATGTGGGTCCACACTAAAGCCACCCACTGTCACCTAGCCCATCCGCCTCTGTGTAGCTGCTCCCCTCCATGGCAGGGATTTTTTAATTTCATACAGCTCTTGGAGTGCCTTAGCAGGTCTGCTTGGAGGGTGAAAAACAGACTTGGATTTTTAAACCATCCCAGTCCTGAGGGTGGATTCAACCTTCACTCCCTCCAGTTACTCCCCACTGCCTGTGTGTCTGCTGCAGGCTGTGGTAGGAGACATGAGGCTGCCCATGGCCAAGCGCAGCCTTGCAGTGGCAGGAGGAGACATACCTCCGGTTCACGAAGGAGGTGGAGATGCTCACACATTGATAAGGAAAGGGGCTTCCTCAGCAGCATCTGGCCACCTGGAAACACAGCCGTGCCTGCTGATACATCTGCCCTTTGAAATACCAAGTTGGTCCGGACACAGCTGGCTCCATCTCCATTAAACATTTGCTAGGTGTCCAAAGGGCAGGATCAAAGCACAGGTCCCAGTGCACAAGCGGATGTGGGAAGCCAGTGCCCTAACACTTCCCAACATGGAGGAAAAAAACTCCCACATCTGCTCAGCCCATCATAGAGGTTATGTTACAGTCACATAGGCAAAGAGCCCACCTCTGCCTTGGGAAGCCCTTGCACAGATTCCTGGAGGCTGGGAGAGGGCTGGGTGTTGCTGCGTGCTGACTCTGTTCACATGCACCTTCTGCAGGCACCTGCTGCAGCCAGCACCATGGGGCAGGAGCAGGAGCCAGATAGGCTGCAGGCATGGCCCCATGCTGCTGCTCTCCTAAAACCAGCCGTGCCTTCGCTGAGGAGGCATCCTCTGAGCAAGGTGCCACTGAAAGGAAACACAGTAAAAGGCCAGCTTAATTTGTTACCAGGTAGGTAATTGCTGTCAGCTCCAGACTGCTTCTTAGAGGATGCCAAAGCCAATCTTGTTCAGAGTCCTTCATAAATTTTCCCAGTTAAGAACAGAGAGATGAACATTCCCTACTGAGACAAACTGTTACAGAAAACAACAGTGAACTCTTACAACTGCTAAGAAAGGACATCACAATGGATGAAAAATCAAGCATTAGAGGACTACCTAGCCCTGATGGGAGAAGGCTCTTCACCTTCATTTCCATATCCAGTTCCACACCCTGTTAGAGCAGGATCAGGTTCTGGGCCTCTGGCCATCAAGTGCAACTTTACAAAGTTTTATAATGCACAATCTAGCTGCCCAAAAACCATTTTCAAAGTGGGACCTGAAGGAGGACCCACCATCCAAAACCAGCAGAGAAGATCACAGACAAACCATGGTATTTCCTTTGGGGCTGATGTTGGCTGCGTTGTTGCCTTCAGCTCAGTGCATGGTTTCTGTGTGTTTGTAGTGAGAGGAGTCTGTGCTGGAAAGACCTCAGATACTAGCTGTCCCAATGCCTGTTGGAAATAGTTTGCTTCTGGCCTGCAACCCTGTGGGATTTTCCACTCCTAAGGCAATACCAGTGTGCTTTAGCATGGAATGGAGCAGCCTCTCCTTCTGATGCATGTGAACATCATGGCAGTGCTGAGCCTTATCCCACAGGCCTCCTGAAACAGCCTCTGGCCACCATGGGAACAGCATAGGCTAAGGGATTTGGTGAGTGAGTGGGTATCCCACAGCTGTGTATCCTCTTGTCATACCTTTCCCCATCCCCAGGCAGGGAAGTCTTGTGATTTCAAGCTGTTTTTTCCCCTTCTCCCATTGTCCTCTCAGGCTATGCAGGAAATAGGAGAGCAGCTATTTCCCTGCTTCTTTTGTTCAGCTGATCCCACAGCCCTTCCTCCCCAGTGGAGAACTTCCTGCAGTCCAGAAAGCCCCTAAAAACCTGATGCCCCAAGGTTTACTAGCCAAACTTCACCTTTTCCATTTCCTGGTCAATCATTCTCCACTGCATGCTCCACTGAAGGCCACTTTGCAGAGTGCACTTTCCTGCTCCATTCACTTCTGAGTAGGTACTGATTAAACCAGCCCATGTTTACACAGGTAACGTACCTGGAGATAAAGCATACCAGCTACAAGTGATACATATCTTTACAACCCTTTTTCTTAAATACATATTTCTGTAAATATGATATAAAACCTTAAAAAAAGCTGGTGGCACTGAGAACTGTGAGTCATCTTCAGCTGAGTAGGCCTTACCCACCTGTGAGTCCCTACTGCCGCCTTTGTAGTTTACTGGGCTTCAGGTATTAGATGTTTGTCCTCAGACCAGGCTGACCCACGCTGCCTGTACCCATTCTGAGGGGTGAAGAGCCAGCCTGATACTTGTGTGCAAGGGCTCGGTACCTTCTGCCCAGGCTGGTGTTTGCTCAGCTGAGATTGCCTCTTGGTCAGTAGGTAAATTCCACAGTGCCAGGAGGAAGGTTCTGCAGTGGATGCATGAAGCCCTTCTGCACCTTCAGAGACAGCTCCTGTGTTTGCATCATGTTCATGACATCCAAACTCAGGAGGAAATACTCAGCAGCTCAAGGTCTGAAGCCCCACATGCAGGGTCTGCCTTTCCAGCAAGCTCCGTTGATAACATTGGCAAAACTTAAGAGACTTATCTCCTCTGAGCCAAAGGGTAACTGGAACTGCTGTCCTCATATCCCTTTCATTTTCCCCTTGCAGGTCCCCAGTGTCCAGATGGATGCCATCCTGTCCCTGCCCCTGCTGGAACTCATTGGGAGACTGCAGGAAGGGTGTCTGTCCCCAAGACTGTCCTCTACACCTACTTAGAGAAGGTGAGTGCATGTCCACAGTGTGATGGTAAAACCACTTATATTCTCCATGCCATTGTGTGTGGGCTGGTGGCTGAGAAGACTTGTTGGAGCTGGTGATTATGACTAGCCCCAGAAAGATATGAAAAGGCAGGAATCTTTCTGTCTTCTGGGTCAGACCCATCACTGGACAGTCCTTTGAGATGGCTTGAGCTGGGATGCTCTGGGGAGGGGGTTACCATTCATGCCAAACCACTAGCCCTTGTTTTGAAGATCCAGGTAGCTACTGAATGCAGCTGTGTAACAATGCCGTTCTTAACTAACACCTATTCCTCCATGTGTCTGGCAAAGGCCCTGGAAGTGACCCAGGAGACAAACCGCTTGCAACGTTTTATCCCAGAGGTGAGGAGCAGCTCCAGGAAATACAAGGGCAGGGGGAGAAAGGGCTGCTCTATGGGAATCCTGTCAGCATCAAGGATCACATTGGCCACAAGGTGCTTCCCTTTGTGCCCATGAAGTATCCCAACGTGAGCTGGGCTGGGTGGTGAAGTGGTGGGGCACAAAGAATGGGGAAGGGGCCTGATCCTTCCCTGCTTACACCACAGGAAACCTGACTGGGTCTGAGGCTGCAGCCCCACATCTCATTGCAGCTGCAACTCTGGCAGTTAGAAGCCTCCACCAGCAAAAAAGCAAGGGGTGAACAGTTATACACCCACATGATTTCTTCTCTGAGACAGCACAGGCTGGGCTACACAGTCATTTGGGCCATAACTCAGACTTCTACTCAGAGGTTTGCAGTATCAAGGATAAGAACACAGCTCAGCTTCTAGAAAGTCAGTAGCAGGAACTGTTAACCTTGAATCCCTGTTGTGCTGTAGCCTGGCCACTGAGCCCCTTAGCAAAGAGGCTGTTCATGAGCCGCACCAGGGACCCCCTCACAGACATGCCCTGATGAGTATTGACCACACACTCCTGAGCTGAATTTGTTAGGCAGTCTCCTCCATGTTGATTTACCAACAGAGTTAGGAGGGCTGTAAGCCCAAAGCAAGCCACAAACACCAAGGCTAACTGAAAAAGTATCAAGCTGTGTTTGCCTGGGATGTATATTCCCTCCCTGAACATCCACTAGTGGCTTCACTTGGACAGCAGGACACTGGGTTTGATCCTGAACTAGTGCACCTATGGAGTTGCAGCTGGATCACAGGAGAGAACTAGCATGGAAGAAAGCAAGGACAACTTCAGGAGAAGCCTTAACCCTATAAGTGCTTGGCAGCCCTCTGCCCAGGATGGAAGAAGAGGGAGTCCTCGGGTCTTCCTGCAAGGGCTTGCAAGGGAGTAGGTTAGTTCCCCCACCTCCCCAAGGGGACACTAGATCACCCTTCCAAAACTGCAGGGCAACAGCACTGACCATGCCTGTTGTGACTTCTCCTCTCTGCAGGAGGACTTCTCTCTGCCCTCTCCGTGGGCTCGTGCAATGCCTAGGAACTCTGGTGCAGGAAGACGGCATCCTAGTCAAGGTTTTGAAGAGACAGCGGGCCTTCCAATTTGCAATGACCAATGTGCCACCATCCCTCTTCAAGTAACATACATCATTAGAAATCTTCCCTCTGGTTGTGCTCCTGAAGCTAAAACCCAGTCTGTAGGTCCCAGGAGAGGCTCTTTCCTGCCTCCCAAAATGTTGTTCAGACAAGTCCCTCTTTCATCAGCTACCAACAATCTCAGTTCAACTGAAAATAGCTTTCAGGTAAGATTAAGGAAAAAACCTACCATGACATGAGATATCAAGTGCACTTGTGCATGGGAGGGAGAGAGGAGGCTCACAGGAATAAGCCATGTCCTGAAGGATTTATGGGATGGAAGAATGAGGTTGACTATGCCACATAAGCTCACTGCAAGGGAGAGCCAACAAACTCAAGGCATTAGGCTGTTCCTGACAGCTCGCTTGCTGGTTTTCTTCACCCCAGCTATGACTACAGCAATCCCATCTTCAGCCAGACCTTAAACCCCTGCAATCACCAGAAGAGTCCGGGGGGCTCCTCGGGAGGGGAGGGAGCTCTGATTGCAGGGGGAGGCTCCATCCTGGGCATCGGCTCAGACATTGGTGGCAGCATTTGTCTGCTGCCCAGCTTCTGCGGGCTATGCGGGCTCAAACCCATGGCCAAAAGGCTCAGGTAGGTTCTGGGGTCTGCCCTTCCCACCCTGCAAGAAGCCTGCTAATTGTCAAACTCAGCAGAAGGGGCAAGGTACACAGTGAGTACTTGGGGGGAAAAGAGAGGACAGTTTCTTAAAGGCTGGTTTGCTTTGCTCAAAACCTCTCCCAGGAGGCAGTGTTGTTAGGTTTTGTGGGGAAATGGCTGTGTTTCCATTGTAAATATGGTCTGGAGTTAAAAGGAAAAGGGGGCTAAAATGGTTAAATAATGCCAAAATTTAACATTTTTGGTTAAACCAAAACTAAGATTTGTTGGGGTTTAGACTTTTTTTTTCATTTTGACCAAAATTTTCTCTTTCACATGACTCAAATTAAATAATAATTTCCTTCTGATTCAAGTCCTGAACTGAAGACCCCACTATGCTATTGAAATGTATTGGGAATATCTCACTATTACTGAAATGACAATATGCTGCTTTTTCTTTTCCCACTGTCTGGAGTGAGTGACCCAGTCAGTGGGATCAGGTACACGAACTTTTAATCTATTTTCTCTATATCCTGTGAAGAGTCCTATGTCCTTCTCTAGGCCTGACGAAAGCCTGAGACAACCAAGATCTGTCTGGAATTCATCTGAAACATCCCACTTCATTGCCTGGTCATCCTTTGCAGCCAACATGGCTGTGCAGAGGGGTGGACCAGTGTTTGGCAGACCCATTTGCGTAATTAACATGGACATTTGCTCTTGTCCCACTCCAGTTCCTTGCATGCTGGGGACAATGGTGGGGGATGCAGACAGCCTGGTCCTGTGCATGAAGGCGCTGCTCTGCAAGGAGATGTTCCAGCTGGACCCCACAGTGCCCCCCATCCCCTTTGATGAGGAGGTGAGTCCTCAAGTCAGCAAGCCCCAGTTCTTTTGAGGTTGCTCCACACTCAATGTATGCATTCTTTAAGGGTCCAGTTATCTTTATAGTACTGGTTTCCAGTGACTTGTTAGCTCTCTTTGAGAGCACAATTCATAATTATTAGAAAAAAATAGGTTAATAAGTGGTTGTCCCTTCTGCCTCGTTAGTTGGTGTATGTTGTCTTCCTTCACAGAAAGCAGTGAGGAGGAAGGCAACACCAGGAGCAAAAAGCTGGAGATTTTTAGGGAAGATGAGACAGGTTTGGAAACTCCTGAAGCAAACCTTTTGACTGAGGACATTTCCTTTCCCTCTGCAGCAGATGTATTGCAGGAGGTTTTTCCACCTCCATCCTTTGTAGCAATGGCTGAATCTACTGGTCTTAAGTGGCTGTGCTCTGTCTGAAGGGAGGGGTGAAAGGGAGGCTGGAGAAAAAGGTGGAAATGGACATTTGGGAAGGGTAACTTATGGAAACTACAAGCAGCAAACCAGAAAATTAGTTACTCTCTAACATCTGAAGCTTTTATCCCCTTCTGCAGTGGACTTCAGCATGGGGGCAGTCCTACCCCCAGCAGGGTTGGAAATGCCTAACTGGTGGCTCTTTGCTCCAGGTGTGCTCCAGATCTGCTCCCCTGAGGGTCCGGTACTACGACACAGACAGCTACTTCCTGCTGCCCCCTTGCATGCGGTGGGCGATGCGGGACACCAGGGGTGCTCTGCAGGCAACTGGGCACCAGGTGAGCACAACCACCCCACGTTCTTCTCTGCAAGATGTCCCCAGCTTTGCTCCTCACTGCTGAGATCACCCTTCAAAGACCAGACATAGCCCCCAAGCCCAGTTGTGGATTAAATGACCTACCAGGGGTACAGAATTAAGTTACTAAGGCCACGTAACACAATGCAGACACATGCCTACCTGGGGTAGCAGTGCATCTCATGGAGAAACAGCACTAGCAATTAGCAAGCTTGTACCTTCAAGGGGCCAGGGGTGTAACAAATCCATCTCTGATCTGGTGGCTGTGGTCCACACCAGACAGCAACATCCATAAAGTGCTGCATTTGACTCTGGAAGGTTGCCCCAGCATTTTCTAGGTCTGTTTTTCCCCAGCAGGGCTCCAAGAGGTGTTTTTCCCCTTTCATGTCAATTCTGCAGGGACAGGCGGGAAACTGGTGCAGTTTCTGGCTCAGTGACTGCCTGGAGCAGGATGGAGGAGAAAACAGCTCTGGAGAGATCTCAGAGCTGAGCCAAATGGCTGGGAATGGGAGCCAAATGGGAGGAATAATCCCACAGGGATTTACCAGCCTGTGCTTGTAAAGGGTTGAACAAAGGCTTCTGTTGCCATGTGGAGCCCAGGGAGGTGCTGCTTTGCCTTTTGAAGTATATCTACAGTTGGGCCTCACAAAATATTAATGTCCCCAGGCTGCCACATAGTCTTGTGTTTTGGTGCAGTGGTGCCCTTTTCTCCACCTTGGATTCACTATGTCATGACTGAACTGTTTTTGAAGATCTTTTTTGCTGATGGAGGCTGTATTTGGCTGGACATGGTGTAAGTAGGAGCCCTCGACCAGCAATGCTGTAAAACACCTCCATTGCCATGCCAATGAGCACAAGGCACAGGCAAATGAGCCCATCTCTCCCACTCCAAACAGGAGATACTCAGGTTTCTGAGAAAAGGCAAACAGCCCACAGCAAGTGGCTTGTATCAGGAATAGTGTGGCCAGTGGGACAAGGGAAGTGATTATCCCCCTGTACTTGGCACTGGTGAGGCCGCATCTTGAATACTGTGTTGAGTTTTGGACCCCTCACTACAAGAAGGACATTGAGGTGCTGGAGCATGTCCAGAGAGGGGCAATGAAGCTGGTGAAGGGTCTGGAGAACAAGTCTTATGAGGAACAGCTGAGGGAACTGGGGTTGTTTAGTCTGGAGAAGAGGAGGCTGAGGGTAAACTTTATCACGCTCTACAACTTCCTGAAAGGAGGGTGTAGTGAGTGGGTGTTGGTCTCTTCTCCCAAGCAACAAGCAATTGGATGAGAGGAAATGGCCTCAAGTTGCGTCAGGGGGGGTTTAGATTGGATATTAGGAAAAATTTCTTTACTGAAAGAGTGGTGAGGCATTGGGACAGGCTGCCCAGAGAGGTGGTGGAGTCACCATCTCTGGAGGTGTTCAAAAAAACATGTAGATGTGGCACTTCAGGAAATGGTTTAGTAGGCATGGTGCTGTTGGTTGGACTAGATGATCTGAGAGGTCTTTTCCGACCTTAATGATTCTATGATTCCATAAAAAGGTAGCAGTGAGTGGGAGGCAAAGAGCTTGTAAAGGTCTTGTTTCTGTGAGATACCAAGCTAAAAAATGTTTGATTTATCAAAAATAATGAAAGGCACTTGGTTCAAGTCAGTGCATTCCTCCGTGAGCAGGAAATATTGGGCTGTAAGAAACAAACTGGGAACCAGTCCAGAAGTTGGAAGCAAAGTAAAATCAGAACCACGAGGAACATTTTTAATCATCATCATTCACCCTCAGTGCAGCATCCCCAGGGACGGAGGCAGGATGGGACCAAGGGTTTCCCAGGACGGCACAAGATACTGCACCCCCATGTCATGTCCCTAACATCAACCTCTTGCCTTTCCAGTTTCCCCACCTGGCTGAGTGCCTTGGGTGGAATGAGGTAAGATGGCGTCATCCCCAGACATGTCCAGGAAAATGAACAGTACCTTCTCCTCTAAGTGTCCATGGCAGGGGGGGAACTGGATTCACAATGGACTCTGACCTACTCTCTGCAGGGGCTGTCCCTCCATCCTGGACATGGCTTTGTCCTTTAGGAACACATCTCCCCAGTGTTGCACTGCCCCTAGTGTTATCCTGAAAGGATTGAGGGACTTGCATGGATACGGCCATACAGGGAAGCCTGTGACAGAGATTAATACTAAATCCAGGCTCACAAGAGAAATTGTCTCTCTACCACTTCCAGACATTTGTTACTTAATTGCTTGGCCAAATGCCAAAGGAAACTTTAGACAAATTGTGAAAGATGTATTGTTTTAAGTAATTGCTAAAATTACCGGGGCTTATCAACCTGGAGGATTATTCAAGCAATACCTCCTCCTCTTAAAGCTTAAAAGTGTTGCTATGATTTCCACGTGCAGGTCAGTGAAGGAGATGTGGAATCATCACCATCAAATAGAGGGATGTTTTGAGGACTTTTCTCTCTGGCATTATGCTACAAGTTGAGGCTTTATGGCAAGTACCAGGTTGGAGAGTCATCAGTTAGGAAGGTGGTTGTGCCGGAGGGTGCAGGGGAGGAGACAAGATGGAGAGAAAGGCACAAAAGAGAGAGAGGAATGGGGTAGATGGGCTTTTGGGTCAACCCAGCCAGCTATCAGCTGCCCAGAGTGCTCATGACCAAATGCCCATGTTTGACGGTCCCAGCACAACAAAGGCTGTCCTAGGAGTGGGGATGGCTAAAGAAGGACCTTTCCAGTTCCTGGCCACAGTCTGGCCACATGCTGTGGAGACAGACACTTACACGTTCCCCTGCCTCTGCTCTCAAGCACAGCTGCCTGGTGCTGCCTCCTTGGCCATGCCAGAGCCTGGTGCATATCCTGGAGAAGCCAAGATGCTCCAGATGTGGACATGACCTCTATGTCACCTCCCCTCTCCTCCCCAAGGCATACTGCATCAAGTTCATCACCCAGTGGAGGGAACTCTGGCTGGACATTGTGCTGTGCCTGGTCCTAAGGCTTGCTTCACCATGGGATACTCCAGGAAACTCCTCAGTAAGTGGGTCTGTGGCCTTCCCAGGACTGGTTGAGACTGGACAGAAATACCCACTACCATGGAGCTTCACTGCCCACCTAAGCATTTTATGGGCATTAGGAAGGAAAAATAACTACCATAAAGCTTATGAGCAGATGGAGACAGACATATGCATGAAGTAATCTGATGGCAGTTGTTTCCTGCAGTATAACTTGGACCTGCAGAAGTCCAGCCCTGTGCAATCTCTCCTCCCAGCAGCAGCTGGTTCCCAGGGGCTTCAGTGAATATGTAATGTATAAATTTGAAAGAAGATAGGAAGTTGTGACTACCTGTGTTCTCTGTTCCGCTTCCCTCAGCTGCCATCTCCTCCATGATGCTGTACGTGGTCTTGAACTTTCTTGCTGGGGTTGTACCCGTCAACACAGTGACAGAAGCTGATGAGAAAGAGCTAAAGCTTTACCAAGGATACTGTGATGACCCCTGGGACGGGACACTGAAACAGGTATGCAACGTGGAAAGTGGTGGAGCAGAGACTGCTGATGGATATTCAAGTAATAGTTTCACAGAAATCAGGGGCTCCTAAATGTCTCCATCAATATGGGCACAGCACAAAAAAAAAAAATCACCTCTTCTTTATATACCCCTTGCAAATCTCTTTTCTCCCAAGCCCCAAAAATCGTAAGTCACTAAGTTTTCGAGGAACTGGGGAAGCACCCCCAAGCTGGATTATAGGCTGAAACCAGAAAGGAGCCACGCAGCCAGGCTTCTTTGAGTAGATTCTTGTGACAGCCACGGCATTGCACTGCACGTTCCTCCTGCTCCGTGACACCTTCACCAGGCACAGGCTGTCAGCAGAGCATGGATCAGGAATGAGGATGCTGAAGGAAGAGGGATCTGGCTGCAAGACAGCTCAAATCAGAGCAGGCTGGTGGGTGGGAGCGGGTGTCTTAAACACACTGCCCAAGATTTGGCAACCATTTCTATCACAAGAACAGCAAGAGCCTTCCATCTGCCCCAGCACGCTAATGCTTATCGAATGGTAGGGCTCAGCCTCCAACCTCCCCACGCTCCGGCATGAGCCACGGGCCTAAACCAAGTTTCCAAAAGCTGATGGAGGTCCGAGCCCCCTGGGTAACCCTTCACCACTTGTGCCCCCACTGCAGGCTGTGGCAGAAACCATGGCGCTGCCCGTGGCTGTGCAGTGTGTGGCCTTGCCATGGCGGCGGGAGCCGTGCCTCTGGTTGATGGAGGCGGTGGAGACCCTCAGCAGTGAGAAGCAGCATAGCATCCACAGTCCCATGCTTGCAGGGCCAGAGGCGAGGCAAAAGGGAGAGCGCTGCACAACACCTCAGTCTCAAACAGATAAATATTCAGGAGACACCACAGCAGGTCTTTCTCATTTATTCTCTGTGTCTGCAGTAAAAAAGCAGACTTTCTTTGGGACATTTTAAAAAGAAAAATAAATATAAAGCAGTTTTGCTTTCTCTGGAAATTTGGGGCATTTCTGATAGCCAGCAAAATCTCTCGTCCCTTCTACATCCGACGTAATTTGCAGAAATACATAGGTCCAAAGTTGGCTGTGAGATGAGGCAGAACAAGCTCCCCCAGTCGGCAATCCGAGAAGAAGGAAAACGTGTCCTGGAAGAGTGTCCGAAAGTGGCTCAAGTCCTCAATGTGGATACTGATATTAAACTGGGTTTCTGCAATTTCTACCGCTCTCTCAATCACATACTCATTCTGCAGCGGGGAGAGGGAGCATGTAGAATACACCACCTCTCCTCCCGGCTTGGTAGCAAGGATCCCAGCCCTGCAGACAAGATAAATGCACACACAGTCATGGGAAGAAGAGGACCATGTGGGACACCAGCATTCCCACCCACCAGAACTGGGAAGCCAGCACGTAACTCGCAGGAGGTAAAAGACAGATCTCCTTGAACTCCACAGGCTCAGCAGTCTCACTATATCACTGCAACTTGAGCCCAATGTTAGACGAGGGCAGTATGGTTCAAATAGATGACCAGACTGATAAAGTAAAGAGATGCTACTGGAGAGCAGCTGGAAGGCATAATCCTGCACTCATCTCCAACAGAATGGGATGAGTATGTACAGAGGAAGAAGCTCACGCAGTTCAAGCACTGCCATGAGACTCTCTAACCTGTTTCCTTATTGCCCAGTTTGCAGTCAGCCCAACCAGCCTTCCCAGTGAAATGGGGTGACGAGGCACCCCCATGTCCTCCACGTGCTGGGAGATGTGGACACTCAGGAATCCTCCAGAGCCGACTGTTGGGACCTGGGAGATCATCACACAAAAGGACTGCACTATACCCACCTCTTTCCTTAGACCGTCCTCCCTACCCCCTATAGCTACCGCTGGGGACAAGAAGGACATTTAATCTGACTGAGAACATCTGCACCTTCTTACAGTTATTATGATTTGATATGCTCAACTATTGCCATTCCAGAAAACTACATACGGTTTCCAAATTTCCCAGTCAAGAGACACATAAAGTAAGAAGAGGTTTCGGTGCCAGCCATGGAGAGCTGCTACTGTAACACACATAGCATAACACAGCATCGAGCTCACTCACATCAGCAGCTGCAGCTGCAGCATGGGCAACATCTGACGCTCCTTGGTTCGTCTCCTGTGGAAGATGTTATTGTCCTCCTCCATGACAGAGTGCCTGTCCGTCGTGCAGGGCACATCCACCAGGACCTGCAGCAGCAAAGATCCTGCATCAGTCCTGGGCGCAGGTCAAGCTCAGCGAGTCTCCTAGCGCAGCCTGCCCCTTGCCCAGCTCCTCCACCCTTGCCACGCACCAGGCAGCTCTCGGTACCTTGCCTAGCTGATGCTAGGTGTGCACCCACACTGAACGGTAACTCGTCTGGCTGCTTTTGCATTTCAGAAACGTGCAAAAGACATGAAAGTGGTGGACAACATCTGCTCTCACGTGTGTCCTCATTTAATGTTTCTGCTCTGTGTGTCTTCCTGGCAGGTGTTACTGCAGCACCTATGGCTGCAAGCACGCACAGCCAGAGCTCCTGCAGTGATGCCTCCTGGAGTGACAAAACTCAGCTCCCACAGCTGGATGTGGCTGAGAAACAAGAATTATCTAATCTTCACATTTAACCCCTTCCAGGTTATGCATTTTTAGATTTTTAAGGGGTATTACACAGGAGAGTAAAAGTACAACTCTGGATATCCATATGGATCAGACCCCACAGGAATGGTATAGCAGGAGGAAATACTACTCCACACGTGGCTTAGTCTTCTCTCTTTCTCTGCATTTAAGATTATGGAAAACTACACAATTATACTGTAGGATAAGCTGCTGTCTTCCTCTGAAACAGGAAGAAAGTGAACTAGATGGGTTTATATTCACTGGTTCCAAATCACCTACCTTATGGAAAGTGCCACCTTTCAGCTGCCCCCAGTCCCTTCCATCACAGGACGTGACACTCACAGTTTCCCTGATTTCCTTGGGAACGTAGCTATGAAGAATCTGGTACAGCCTCTTTGTCCGGGAAATCGAGACATCATTGGCTGCCACATGCCCTGAGAGGACAAAACAGGCACACTGGGAATGTCACTCTTGCAAAACCACAACTGATTCCCAACTCTTATAACCAGAAATGATTAACGGTCCGACACTAACAGGGACAGCACACTCTTCCAGCCCTGTTTTACGCACGGGGACAAGGAACACCCACCTCCACTTACCACAAACCCCAGTCTGCAGCAGAGCCAGAGTCTTGCCACCCGGAGCCGCACAGAGGTCAAGGACAAAGTCATCCAGCTGCACATTGAGCGCAAGGACGGGCAGGAGAGATGCTGCATCCATGAGATAATAGTCGAGGAGCCCCAGAGCGTCTGGCCTGGAAATCACCAGTTTGCGTAAAAAAAGCAAACGTGCGAGGGGAGAAGAAAACAGTAGTTGGAAGTGAGGATGGGGACGTACAGAAACAGTGGGTGCTCACACACACGCGGCCCCCGAGGCTGGCAATGACAGCAGGCGGTCTGTCCCAGGGATGTCTCACCGTGCAGGGCGAAAGCGCGTGATGTCGCCCCTGGGGAAGGTGTAACACTTGATGTTGGAGCTGATGGAGGCACAAAGCGGTGGTGACATCGTCTCTGCCTGCATCACCGTCCTGCCCTCGTCAGACCCCTCCTGGGACCTGCTTTCCCCTCTCCCCGCTTCCTCCGCAGCTGCAGCCCGCTGTGATCGCTGCGCCTTCTTGGGGGCTTCGGAAACAAAATCGGTGGCATTCAGCAGTTCTAGCTCTTGGGTGACATGGTCGACAGAAGAGAAGTTGTTGAGGAGGGCGCCGTACTTCTGCTCACAGAGCAGGCCGGCGCGGACAGAGGGCCACAGGTCCTTCAGCTGCAGGCTGTAGTTCGTGTCAAAGTGGTGCAGGGCCAGCCGCGTGGGTGGGATGCGAGGGGCTGTGGCAGCCTTGGGAGAAAAAAATATCAGAGATGTTAAAAACCAAAATACCTCGACATCCCAGCGCTCCTCAACGTTTTTCTGGGAGAATCCAGCGCCAGGTTTTGTGCTGCCAAAAGTCCCTGGGGCCTTGCTGCAGCCCCAGAAAGTGACTGTGTCCCCGATGCCTGTGGGCCGGTGGTCCCCTGGGGAGGGTTCAGGACCGGGAACGACTAAATGGGGCTGGGGGCACGGGGTGGGCATGCGAGGGGAACGGCTGCGTACGGAGCGGCGTAAGCGGGGTGTAATGGGGGTGCAATGAGAGGTGCAAGGGGGTGAGAGGAGAGGATTAGAGGGGTGCAACAGCAACGCAACTGGGGTAAAATGGGGAGGCAGAGGGGGTGCAAGGAGGACAGAGGAGCCGTAAGGAAGGTGGGACGGGGGNTTTCGGGCACCAGGGGCCGAAAAGGGCCCGGCGACACGGGGGGCTTCGCGGCTGGAGACACAGACGCAGCCGGCCGCGCCCCCAGCCCGGCAGCTTCTTCCCAGCCCCCGTGCACCTCATACCGAGGTGCTCCGCTTACCCTGATAAAGCTCCATTTCGATCCACCCGGGATTCAACTTGAAATCCCCCAGCAAAAGCGTTACAGGCTGCTACGCTGATAGACAACGGCTAAATTTAAAAGGTGGGGTTTTTCACCTTGAAGAATAGCCGAGGAAGGATTTCCTGCCCTGTGAAACGTCAGTTTTCCTGCTACTGAACATCCTACTCGGCAGAAAAATGGGCCGAGCGTGAACTTGACCCTTCCGCAGGAGTCCCAGGTCAGCAGAAGGGGCTGGTGTCTCACACAGAAGGGCCCCAGTTCCCCCAGGTGATGCCTCATGCTCCGCTCAGGGTTTGAGCGGGCAGAACCACCGCCGTGCCCGTCTGCAGCCACACAGTCGGTCGCTCTGGGCAAAACCACGAAGCCAACCGCAGCTGGGAGGCTGTTCCAGCCTCTGGCAGCAGTAGGAGACAGTGAGGGACAGCTGCTGGTTTTCCCCCAAAGGGAGGAAGCTTCTCTCCTAGAAAAGGGTCACTCCCTTTAGCTTAATTTAGCCAGAACTTACTGTGTGAACAGTATTGGTCTTGGGGAGCTTGGAAACATCTCTGTGGCTCCAACAGGCAAACTTCCTACCTGTGGGATCATGCTCCAGCTGCTGCGCACCACAGCTGCGCAAAAAGGCAGCCACAGGTTCCCACAGGTGAGGAAAAGTCTCCCCCCACAAACTGGGCTCTGACCCCCACTAATTTAATCTTAACCCAGTACAAGTCAGAAGCACAAGAACTAGGAAATAAACAGGGGTTATTTCCATGGGAACTCTTAATGTTTAATATGGAAAATTACACAACATCAACATGGTTTTTGCGTGGCTGCACATCTTCCACGAGAAGAGACGCAGTGACACGCTGATGCTCGGTCGCTGCCAGGAAGCCGGTTCGTTTACACTTGGCATGGAGAACGAAGGAGCAGGAAGCAGTACTGTGAATCCGGAAACCGCCGACACGGGCTGTGGAAGCAGATGGACAATCACGCCCGCCTTTACTTCAGGTTCTTAAAGAGTTTGTGAGCAACCTGAGAAGAGACAAAGCAATCAGTAATGCACAGTTTAGGGCTGGAAATCAGCAGGGCGTTACCACCCGCCTCTTGGTTTTCTGGGACACTAACGCACACGGCCCCACAGCCCTCCGCTCTTCTCACTGTTTTGCAACAAGTCATTGGAGAAAACTAACAAGCTGAGATTTCTTACAAAGTTTCACCTCAGGTTGAAAAGCTTTAACTTCGAAACGGCAAATACAACACTGAAATAGCAAAGTGTCATTTTCAGGCCAGAAACAACATGTTTGACTTGATCGTTTAATAACCTACTGAATCCCAGCCAGAACTGTTGTAACAAGGAGGAACCAGACATTTAACAAGAAAAAGCATCAAGGCTCATAACTCTTCAGAGCTTACTGTGATTGAATAGCTACCGCGTCTCACACTTGAATCGCCTGCACTCTCAGAAGCGCAGCTAAAGGCAGCTCTGCTCCCAGCACCAGCAGGGATGTTGCGTCCACAGGTGCTGCACTTACGCAGTGGTCCCTGGCGTGCAGGAAGTCAAAGAGCTCCTCAGTGCACTGCTCTTCTGTCTCAGACCTGGAGGACACCCGCGCGTCACACAGCTCCAGCCGCTCCCGCGCTTTCACGCATTTCTCCGTCTGCTCGCAGTGCTCACGGACCGTGGTTAAAGGATCCTGCAGACACGGGGCTGCCGTGAGAACGGGGAGACCCGGACGCGCCGTTTTCTCCTGAAGCCCTTGCTTTAACCGGGAGCCATACACCCACACCGAAGCCCGGATTCAAGCCGCCTCGCCGCTAAGCTCCGGACCGCAGCTCACAGCGGCGATAGGGGCCCGAGCCCCTACGAGTTTGTCTGTCAGTGCTGAAAGGCACCGGGTCTCTTCCCGGGAGCAACGAGTCGCTGCAGAGGCTACGGGTCTCCCCCGCCGCCGAGGCCTGCCAGCTCCCCGGGCAGGGGCGGCCCAGGCCCCCGTGCCCCGCTCCCCGCCCCGCGTCTTACCACCAGCTCTTCCTCCTCCTCCTCC